>JACJUY010001092.1:41899-89616 GCA_014220935.1 Platorchestia sp. MABIK
TGGTGATGTGTAATGCGCAGTACAGCATCGCGTGATGGTGATGTGTGATGCGCAGTACAGCATCGCGTGATGGTGATGTGTGATGCACAGTACAGCATCGCGTGATACCAGGATGTGTGATGCGCAGTGCAGCATCGCGTGATGGTGATGTGTGATGCGCAGTGCGACATCGCGTGATGGTGATGTGTGATGCGCAGTACAGCATCGCGTGATACCAGGATGTGTGTTACGCAGTACAGCATCGCGTGATGGTGGTGATGTGTGATGCGCCATGAATTGACTGAGGGGTCCCTACTCTCGGCCAGATGTGACGAGCTCTAACTTCTAGACGTTTGGTTAACGTTCCCGTTCAAATTTGTCATCTTTGAGGATTTAAGAGAATTATCAACGTTCCTATAATGACTGGAATGTTTTGTATTCTTAAGCTTGTGCGGTAAGAAAACTTAGACACCAATACCTGCTATTCGAAATGACTTAATGGTCGATCATTTTTACTCGGCGTTTTGTCGAGGGTTCTTGCATGTTTTCTTGATATTTTGCTGATATTTTCCAGACGTTTTTCTTTGCCTGGAGAAACTGCAATCAGATTAGGGACCCTGAATAAGGATTTAGCGAGCAAACCGTGTTTTTTAGCGAGTCAACACGCCGTCAGCGTTGCTGCCTGGAGCGAGCGTTGGAGGGCTTTATTGCTAACGAAGCATTTTTTGGTGACGCACAACATCCGCTCTGCCTTCAAGAACAGATTACAAGGACTATACTGAGATTTGTGCATATACGTACATAAAAGCTGGCATCTCTTCAAGCTCTATGTCTTGAATTTCAACTGTTATTCTAAACGGAGTCACATATTGCGTTTAAATTTCTTGTTTTTTAACCTGTTTTTCTTCCTCACGTAAAAAATTGAGCAAACTGGGACTTATTTGAACTAGATGTTGCTGTGATGATTAGACTCTTTTAAAACCTGCTATTATAGCTTTCATTTCTGGGGAATTTATTTTTCATGCATTTAAGTAAAAAAAAACTTTTCAAGGATTGCAAAGATCTTTGGAAACGCGAGCAAGCTTAACATCTGCCTAAAAGTAATTCAACGTTTAATAATGACTGGTACCGAGAACGCCGCCCTCTGGCTTTAATACTTTGGCTGCGGCAGGTCAAACTGAAGTTTAATATTCAACTCAAATTCAAAGTCAATTTCAATAAGCAATGTTGAAAATAGCCCACATCAACTGGATCGTTCCTTCATTTACTTTTGATAAAGTATTTATGAAATTTGAGTCTGACTACTGCTCGGGCCCTCATGGGGACACAACTATTGTATCTATGGGAATTAGCACTCCCAGATGGAAATGTGAGGGCCCGAGCTAAGAGTTAGGTAGGCCTTCTTTTTGTTGAAATAAAATGTTTCTATTATGTTGAGGACCATCTTTTTTCGGTTCACTGCTGTCCTGTTTTTCAGCACCTACTACTTTCTTCTTCAACTTTGATCTTGTTTCATAATCTTCTTTCACAACCTCCTGTTTCTATGCCCTTTCTGCGTAGATTCCGCGTTTCCTTAACTCCATACTAAATGGTGCCTTCCTCCTTCCTCTCTTTGGATCGCATTTGTTGCTGCCGGTAGGGAGGCTAAAGCTAACGATTAAACTAAATTAATTAAACTACTGCTCGGTCAGCAGCATCATGAAAATCCTTTAGGTGACCACCGGTGACTCACGTCGCAGTCAAAGTGCTGAAATGAACACGTGAACAAAGTAACAACTACTTGAAAATTAGTTGGCAGCTCACGATGGAGTCTTATTTCCGTGATTTTAACTCATTAGCCACCACGTGAACCCCCAGTGGTACACGGAGGGTAATTTTTATAATGCTGCTCTCGACCAGTAGACAACTCAATTTTCATAAATACACGAAGCTCAATCAAGGCACAGTTGAATGCTGATCGAATAATGTTGGCTATTTTCAACATTGTTTACCCCAATTGACTTTAAATTTAAATTGAATTTTGAACTTCAGTTTGAGCCATGGTGGTTAACGTGTTAATCCGAGGAAGACACTACACCTTTTGGCACATTGACCATGTACACTTTACAACAACTAGGTACTGAGCTCCCTCACTGCATCGGCTCGAGGCTTCCGTTGTGTTTTCTTAGACCAGAAGATGCCCCAAATGATTCTAAAGGAAAGAACGACGATTTCGATTCAACTCTTTAACCACAACGTGCTCCACCGGTGGCCACGGAGGGCATTTTCATAATGCTGCTGATCGACCTGTAGAAACAAACTCAAATTTCATAGAAACTTGATTAATGCTAAATGAAAGTAAGATGCTGTTCATGTTTGCTGTTTTCTAAATTCCTCACTAAAATTGACGATAAGTTTGAGTTGAATATTGAACTCGAGTTTAACCAATTGCGGTTAAAGTGCAGAATTGCACGTTCCAAGTATCGGCCTCAGAAGCGATGAGGAGGAAGGCACTAAGGTAGGACGTAGTCCTAAGAGGCGGCGGCCTTATGAAGGTTAAGGACCTCCGTCTTAGCCCCATCAGCAAGTACAACCGGTTCTAGGCTTACAAATGCTTCTTTACTCACCGCATTTTATCGGTGTGTTTAGCGCGCAAATGAACAAGTCGAATGGACTTGGCAGTGAATTATTTTTTTTGTACGGTTAACGTTTCAGTTTCTACTCTTTCCGGGTCCACAGTTCAGCGTTTCAGTTTCGCGGTCCACAGTTCAGCGTTTCAGTTTCGCGGTCCACAGTTTTGGGGTGTCCACAGTTTTGGGGTGTCCACAGTTTTGGGGTGTCCACAGTTTTGGGGTGTCCACAGTTTTGGGGTGTCCACAGTTTTGGGGTGTCCACAACTTCGGGGTGTCCACAACTTCGGGGTGTCCACAACTTCGGGGTGTCCACAACTTCGGGGTGTCCACAACTTCGGGGTGTCCACAACTTCGGGGTGTCCACAATTTCAATGTGCATAATTTCAGCGCTCGCTGTTTAACTGTAATCAAAAACTACCGAAACAGCTTTTGAGTGACCTTTTCAGACCCACCAAAACAGTTGTTCTCATGCAACTTGGCCTTCTGTCCTTGCGGCGGCTATTTCGTGCCTCTGCAGGCTCCCCAGGGAATCCTGAGTGCACTCCACCTCAATTGTTGCGTTTTCTGGCATTAAGCTTAACGGATGTTTGTTTGCCAAGCACGCCATCCTTCAGAAATAACCTCTTCCTTCTCAGATTGAAGGGCCTGCAAGCCTCGTCTAGCCTTCCTCGACGAAGATGCGTCGTTAAAAAAGAAAAATAAACCTGATCGTGTTGTCTGGACGTCTTAGCAACACTGCGTTCTGACCCAACACTTGAATGAACTTGTACATACGTGTTGTAAAAAGTGTGTTACTATTTACTTAATATTTTACTCGCCTGCTATGAATTAGGGAATTGAAAATATTCACTCTCGCAATTGTGAATACAAAATAGGCTCTTAATTAAAGGGTTTCGCCGCATAGGTTCTTTTAGGGTTTTAGGGCTTAGGCCTTTTGGCGCATTGGGGCACAAATTTTTTGGTGCAGCAAGCATAAAAAAGCGCGATTATTCAGGGTGAGGATATGCCTAAAATAATGTGATGCATTCAAGTTCCAATTTAGTTGCAGTGATGTGTTATCAAAAATTAATGGCATGTGAACATTCAGTAATTGAAACCATTACGCTGCTCTCGGCACAACAATTTATACCTTTCATTCATTGACAGAAGATACTAAATGGTGCCTTCATTCTTCCACCCTATGAAACACGTTGAGGTTAGGGAGGCCAAACTTCACTTGCACGTATAATCTGTTATATAATCATCTGCAAAAGTTTCAGTAATGACTCAATCTGAAGTTTTCGTGTGACTTGAGTGCTGCTTCACATCTTGCATTTGACGAGTAATGTTCACTGACACAATTTCCTGGAAGTACCAGCATGCCACACAAGCGCTACCATAATCGCCACGGGTCTCCAAAAAGGAAAAGATTTTCTTGCGTGAATCGTTTTGAAGCGTGTCCTGGCCTCACGTCTTCACGACGGTCGTCTCTTTACGCGACTTTCCAATTACATGAGCGGGAGAAACTTGGTGGGAAAGCCGCCTCCTACTCTTCCACTGAAGTTCTTGTTTGCAATCCATTAAATTCGGGGAGAAATTTGAGGAGATTCCGACGGACGCTGTGACAATATTTACACGTGACGCTTCGGCTCGGCTGCAGTTGTGCGTCAGGTGTGTGGGCCGGCAGGTGGGAGCCGTGGTGACTTGCTTGGTCTAGCTGGGCCTTGTGTGACTCGAGGAGGACTTGGGCCCTTTGGCTGTGACTTAAGTGGGATTTTGACTCGCTTTGTGGAACCCTATCATGACTCTAGCTTTTATATCATTGAAGAGCTTTATGTAAAATGTAAAACGTTGGGACGGTTACAAGACAATGGTGGGACACTGTCAAGACAATGGTGGGACACTGTCAAGACAATGGTGGGACACTGTCAAGACAATGGTGGGACACTGTCAAGACAACGGTGGGACACTGTCAAGACAATGGTGGGACACTGTCAAGACAACGGTGGGACACTGTCAAGGCAATGGTGGGACCTTGTTAAGGGTATGATGGGACCTTGTCAAAATAATCATGTGAACTTACCAAGACTATGATAGGACCTTGCCATGACAATGATGGGACTCAAATAAGCCATTGGGACCGAGGACTAATGGTAACCATAGTGTCTCAGAAATGCTGCTGACCACCATGTGATGGACTAGTGAGGCATTCAATCGCTATAGTCAAGAAAGAGCTCTGAAACTAAAGCCCTTGTCTTAGAGCATCCGTGAACCGAGTCGTAGTGTATTTAGTGACTCATGAGAGTGAACAAAATTTACCTGAAAATTGATGAAGCTTTCTTTGCACAACTGATCATTCTTATAAGGGGTAGAAATACGTGTAACCGTTAAAAAGAAGACTTTCTATCTTTCCTTTAACAAAGACCAGCAAACCGATCAATATTTCAGCCTTGGACTGTTTCATCAGCGCTGATCAAAAACCAAAATTTTTCCTCGTAATTTTAGAGTCGAAGCTCAGATCTTTCCTAATTTATCGCTTCCTGGTGAACATCCCGAGTCCTCGGTCACGACGCTCCGTTGAGGTGCCGAGCGCCTCTGGGTGTCGTTATCAGTCAGATGAATACTCTGCATTGAGTCATCAATTAACCTTTTGCCGATGATTAGATAGCGGATCATAAGTGCGTCGACACTGTCACATTCTTGTAAGTGACTTTTGGAAAAGAAGATGTAAGTGTTGCCAAACCAATGAAGCTCTTGTGAAATTCTGTCGAGAATAATGCTGTAAAGCAATTTTTTAATAAAAAAGTTTCCCACGATACATCGAGGACTGATGAACCTGCGACGTTTAACTTGTTTCGCGGTAACCCTCGCGTCGTTTGCTGATCACACATGAAATCGGAGATTGAATGGGTTCCTCTCAAAAATCAAATGGGAAGAATATATCCTAAACCAAAATGTTATGTGAGGTATTTTGTAAATCCGTCTGCCCAAAAAGATCCTTGTAAAATTCTGCAATCTGTCGCACACTGTACAGTTTGCATTAATATACTGCAGCCTATCTTATGCAGTTTGAATTTGATCAACATGCTACAATATGGTGTTTACAATATGGAGTAATGTATTGTATACTGAAGAATATGCTTAAATGAAAGATGTAAGTTAAAATGGGTTGTGGTTGATTTTATTCCCTCTCGTAGCATGCTGTGTACTGTGCTCGCTGTATAACTTTAATTCTCTTAATTCTGTTGTCAATTTGTATACGGTGAAGCAAAATCAACAATTGTATTCATGCTTTATTTTGGTCACGTATTTGCCCAGATTGAGCTGCTGATTTTAACAGACCAACAGATTCATTTGAGGCTGTCCTGAAGCCTGTGGTCATCGCCTTTGTCTTGCGGCTGCGTTTTTCCTTCTCTTCATTGAAAATTTTACAGTATTTATGATACCGTTCTAGACACGCGCCTCGACTGTACGGTCTCCACTTGATTTCATTTCATGAATATAATCTTCAGAGACGTCGAAGACCTCGCTGTTGGTTACACTTAATTTCGTTAATATACCCGTAAGTACTCGTTTTATTCCTGTTCCTTGAGACTAATTATGCTTCAGCACATAATAACTTTGACGATGGTGTAGTTGTTACTAGTGTCTAGCACGCAGCTGCTGCTACGCCCGCCGTGCTCAGCTCTAGCTGCACCCCGATAAAGGAAACAAGGTAGGGTCATATCAGTCTTTTTTTTCGTCGGCTGCGTGGGTTTGCTGACGTCACGGCATCGGACCAATGGCAGCGCTCATATTGCATCTGGTAGCACTGCTACCCCTAAATCCGACTCTACTATTGGCCTAATGTCACGGCGTTTTGGTGACGTCACAAAGTTTGTTTGAAATAAAGCCTTTCTATTTGCTTGCCGAACAACAAGAAGTGTATTTCCCCCCATAGAAATGACCCTACCTTGTTTCCTCTACCGTGAGTTGCACCCAACTATAAAGTGGTCCTACGTCTCCCATATATACTATTATAGCGTGTTAGAAAGGAAGAAAGATAGGAAACTGTTTATTTCCAGTAAAGATGATACATAAAACACATCATTAGTTTTTAAGATATCTTGAAGTAAGTAAAATATCTTGATACACATACACGAGTATCGTAATACCCATGTCAAAAGTCGAAACAAATGATTGAGAGCAATGTATTCCTATGGTTGTTTATTCTACGTTTGATAATATATGGAACTATAATTTGAAAAGAAGGCATAATTTCTGTGACGATGCACTGTTGAGAACACTCTTATTAGTGCACACTTACATTAAAATGCGAGTTCAGTGACTTGCAGTATAAGGAATTAATTTTGAATGTGAAACGGGTGGATTGAAATGATTCTACACCGAAGACTGATGTTGTTTTCTACTCGTTTGCGAATGTTAGGTCTCGAACAACCCTACGAGTACCACGGCTTCTAATCTGATGATGTTCCAACTCGGACAATGGCTGCCGCTGCATGGCTTTGTCGTGTGCCACTGAAAATTTTATTGGAATCAGAGTCAGTATCGGGCAGTCTAGAATCTTCATGGAAGATCAAACTGGTTGAACTTTAGGTGAAAACTTTGTGGTCTACAAATACTTATTTAACGCTCTGAATTTGGGATCTCAAAGGAAAGATTGAAGCACGTTGTGTGTTCAGGGGATGGGATAAGAAAAAACTCGACCAGCAAGTTTCACTTTGGCGAAGATTTGGTGGTGTTTTTTGAATCTACAACTAGTTAGTCCATTAGGAAGTCATACCAATGGGAAAGATGGAAGCACGGTGTGTGTTCAGGGCAGGGGATAAGAAAGAACTCGACGAGCAAGTTTCATTTTGGACGAGAGTGACGTGATGCAGACAGAACGTGGCCGAGGCAGCAAGGGGGTGCCCGCTTGCTCGGCCGGTTCTTCGGCAATACAATGCAGGTCAGCTGCAGGGTTGCTAAATTGGCCACTTTTCTGACCATTATTCATTTTGATCGTTTTTCAAGCTAGTTTTGACTCTTAATTTCCCTTCAACGGTAATTAACGTTTCCGCACCTGCTAACAACAGCATCTGTTAACCCCTTTTGAGTTAATAGATACTGACTGGTCTCGGGTCGAATTTTGTTTGAGAACAGCAAAATTTGGTTTTCTTGGTCATGAAAGGGCCAATCTGGCAACTCGGGTCAGCTCCTGACGTCATTTTCTGTTTTGCGTGGCCTGTTCTGCCGGCGCAGGCTGCCGGTTTACAGACTCAAGCTTTCAATCCAACGCGGAGGGTGGCACCACAACCATTAAACTGCTCCTCCTGCTTTCAATTCCAAGTTTGCTATGTACGCCTTAACTGAGGTACCGAGCTGAGAGTTTGGTAGGCCTTCTTTTTGATGAAATGAATTGTTCTTTGTTATGTAAAGGACCATCTTTTCTCGGTTCACTGTTGTCCTGTTTTTCAACACCTACTACTTCTTCAACTTTAATCTTATTTCATAAACTTTTTTCTCTATTAACCTTTTTTATGCACCTTAATTGTGCATAGATTCCGCGTTCCCTCAACTTCATACTTGATGGTACCTTCTTCCTTTCACTCTTTGTAACGCCTTTGTTGCGGATAGGGAGGCTTGAACTAGCATCTAATCTGTACACCTTGAGCTACAAGAGTGTTTTATAAGGCCATGTTTTCCTCGCTCAGATCTTTTGCACAACTTGTCAATCAGTTTAGTTCTTGTGCAATGACCAACCGTGATTAACATTTTCTGTCCGATTCGATTGCTAGATCTAGAGTTGAAATATTTGGTTCCCTGTGTTGTTATGTCTGCTCTGAACTTGTGTCTCGACACTAATGACGACGTGCATGAATGGTCCAGCTGTGGACAACACCTTTCAAACTATAAAACTATTTAAAGCCTTTGATAGAATAATTAGCATGTGTAATTATGAAGAAAGCTATTGCTCAGTGGCAAAGCAGTTTAAATTGTTGAATTCAATACAAGCACAGAAATTAACATCGAAATGATTTTCAAAACATGAACGCTAACGCACCCCTTAGCTCAATTCCAAGCTGCATACTCCACCGTAAAATTTCATCTCCTGATTCGCATCTAATAAAGTTCAGAGCTAGGCTGTGAAACCAACGCCAAGCCAAACAAGACTACTCAACTCCTTACCGAACTCACGGAGACGCCAGAATATGACTGGGTTGAATAATTTTCTATGACTTCAATCCGCATGTGGCTTTGGTAGACTTTCTTTTATTTAAATCGATGAGGCAACTAGTTTACAATTGCTTTTAATTGGCCTCTCGCCTTGTTAGATGCAGATTGCTTCGTTTCGTTACGCGCAGCTCCTGATGCACTTCTTTAGACGAAGCTATGCACCGTCTTGGGCGAAAGACACAGAGAGCTGTATTTTGACATGCAGCTCCTGATGCACTTTTCTTCTCGATACTTTGCGCAGTTATGATGAGACGGAGTTTATAAAGCGATGCATTTTTTTGTTCGTCCCAACGCTGGACACAAAAAAGGCTGCTCTTCTGTCACGCGCGAGCGCTCGTGGACGTACAAAGTACTGTTCTTTCTCGGGCAGGTGGCTGCATCTTCTCTGGAGGACTACAGAATATTAACGAGAAACTTTTCTTAGATAATAAACAACTTGGATGCTGTATTTGCATGCTCTCAATGTATTTGTTTCTCTCGCTAAGCATTTGGAAATTATTCAACAGAATAGGGTTTTGATTGTGATAGTCACACAAGTGGTAAACAGTCGGATGCGTTGATTGGGAATGAATATCAAAGCCTGCATTATTTGATCTACTGATGTGTGTGGATGAAGAAGTGGACTAGGGTTAGTCTACTCATCTAATCGATAAATAGATGAAAAATTGATCATGATCTAAGACATTCCACCCAGTTATACAGTTAACGCGTTGACGGCATTGGGTTAAATTGAAGTTCAATATCCAACTTAAATTTAAAGTCAAAAGTTGTAAAAATTGAACAAATAGCAAACATTACCTGGGTGTATTAAAAACAGTCGATTTAAAAAGGATTTTCAAAAAATTTCAAGCGACCCATCGTCGCCATCGATGGGTCGTTTTGCAACTGGAAAAACTTTCGCACGACCCCCCGGTGTGCCGTGTCACCAGCAACCATGCAGTTAAGTTCCAAACTAAAATATCTACCCTCTGCTCCTCCGTTGCTCTGACAATCATAGCGTAAGTCTTCAGTACACTGCACATCATCTCAATCAATTCGGGACATTTATGGTAAGAAACAGTTAAAATAGAATGGGTTGTAATGCGTTTCATATACTTACTCTTTTTTTATATGAACTCTTTTTTTCCGTCTCTTTGCCACCACTTAATCAGGACACTTCCGGACGTGATTTGCGCAAAGATCTTAACCGAAAAAGCTTGTGCCAATTGACGGTACGAAATACCTTGCAGGAAGATTTTTGTTCTTGTTTTTTGACTTCGTGTTACATGAACTACTAAATAACTGCCCGTGGTAACTTGCTTCTACAAAGTTCCAGCAATTTACCAGTAGAAGGTCAGTGAGTTATTAATAAATGCAGTAATTTAACAGTAAAAGGTCCCCTACAACTATTGTATCCATGGGAATTAGCACTCCCAGGGGGAAAATGTGTCTCAACTTACTGTTTCTATGCCCCTTTTGCATAGATTTCGCATTCCTTTATATCCATACTAAATGNGGTCATTTATTTATTGATAAATGCACTCAGTAAGTATCTCTTGTCGGTGCTGAGCAATAGCACATTACACGATGGGTTGAGGAACACAAGCTGACAATGAACACAGGAGGAAAGATTTCTCTTCATAGCCTTCCCATTCATGTAAATTTGCAATT
Source organism: Platorchestia sp. MABIK (assembly GCA_014220935.1). Taxonomy (NCBI): domain Eukaryota; kingdom Metazoa; phylum Arthropoda; class Malacostraca; order Amphipoda; family Talitridae; genus Platorchestia; species Platorchestia sp. MABIK. The sequence goes on from JACJUY010001092.1 coordinate 52,336, forward strand.
AAGCAAAGAACAAAAGAATAAATTATACTCACAATAGCTGCATTGTATGCTATTTCCTTTGTTTGGGGGTATGAATTCTAATAATTGATGTTCCAGAAATTACCGAGGAAATGATAACATTCTCAAGTTCGGAGCTTTCGTCTTCGATATTCGTTGTACACATTTGCAGCTATCACTGCGAGGGGGCAGTGTATGTGTAGACTGCATGTTGCTGCACACCGTGTAGTGCACAGTAAATGTGTTCTATAGCACAGCACGCTTTTGAAAAATCTAATAAATTCAAAAAGTTGTCACAAATGATACATCATGTAGATTTGTTTTTAAGGCAATGATGATGGACATGTTAAAACACAGCTATACTCGTAGGCCCGAACAAATTCACGGAATTTTAGGCATCCTATAACGTCAACGCTATTTTAAAGTTAAAAACTGTGCTTTAAACCCAGTACTCTCAACATAGTCGCACACTAGACATCAACGAATGGCTTCGCGCGGAATTTGTGAGCTTAAAACCCAGCTTGTGAAGTTATTATTTCTGGCTCAATTTTTTTTGATGAAATATTGTGCACTCTTACATTCCAGAGTAGGAAGCATTTTCGTTTTCATAAACATAATAACTTGTGAAAATTACTGACTACTTGCACATTGTCTGCTTCTCTCCGCTCAGGAAGATACTAGTATTCAATTTGCGAGTATGAGAGTTGTCTCCCAGGGGGAAGATGTGAGGGGTGGAGCTGAAAGTCAAGTAGGCTATCCTTTTGTTGAGATAGAATTTAATTTTTGTTCCGTTAAGGACCAACTTTTTTTGGTTCATAGATGTCCTTTATTCATCTTCTATTATTCTATTCAGCTTTTATCTTGTTTCATGGCCTTCCTTCTTCACTCGCTGTTTCTATGCTCAGGAGATCTTGTGCGGGAACACACCTTGGACACTGATTTCGCATTTCCTCAACTCTATTCTAAATGGTGCTTTCATTCTTCCTCTCTTTAGAACGCCTTTGTTGCCGTTATGGAGTTTCAATCTAATTTATTTTAATTTAAAAATTTAATCGAGTATATTGAAGGATTACAAGGATATTGCTTGTATTTAACTAATCACCCGAGGTTACGTGTAGACGCATCTCATCTTGGTACGCCTTTCAGGGGATACAACTAGTGTATCTATGGGAATTAGCGCTCCCAGGGAGAATATGTGAGGTCCCGAGCTGAAGGTTAGGTAGGCCATCCCTTTGTTGAAATAGGATAGGCTTTTCGTTATGTTACGGATCATTATTATCGGCTCAATGCTGTCGTGTTTTTCAGCATGCACCTATACTACTTTCTTCAGCTTTTATCTGGTTCCACGAACTTTTAGCTCAACTTCCGTTTCTACGCATCTTGTGCGTAGATTCCGCATTCCTTCATCTCCATAAAAATTGGTGCCTTCCTTCTTCCTCTCTTTAGAACGCCGTTGTTGCGGTTAGGGAGGCTTAAACTAACATCTAATCTAATCTAGTCATCTTTGTACATATGCATTATCTCCTATTTGCATGGACTACATTTTTTTGCGTCTGTTGCTGGTTTACAAATTCATTGCTCATTTTCGCGTTGATTACATAGAGTACATTACGGCTGTGTTCGTTTTTATACATGAGTTTTAAATTGGCCATTTCCGGTACTTGTACCAAGTGATTAAAAATTCTCGGGTGCGCGGAGTAAATTGTTGAGGAGCGTCTCATTGAATACCTACTTAAACTGTGGAGTGGTTGCTTGGGTTATTAATTTTGTCATTTTCTCGCAAGTGATCTGAACTACAACATTTTAGGAGGCTGTAATTGATGCTAATTTTATTACGGGGATGAAAATTGTTTATTATGAGCATGGAATATTTTTTCTAAGTTCGTTGTCGAGTACTCTGAACTACAACACTTTAGGTGGCTGTAATTGGCTCTAAAACTCATTTTCTTGCGGAAAAATTAATTGTTCAATTATGAAGCTCTTGTATTTCCCTCAGTTCGTTGTGTGTCGTTAATGAACGTGAATTTCATTTAGTGTACGATAGATATCAAGAAACTTCCATCCTTGGTAAATTTCGCAACCGATCACTCTTGACCACATCTTGAGGGCAGGCAGCAGACAACAAACAACGAACGACGCCTCATCAGTTAGGCCAGCCTCAGCTACCAGGCCGCATAAGAAGCATCAGTTGCGGAGGTTTCAAGGCAAACGCTATTTTTTTGAGAGCTGTCTGGAGAAATTCAGCAAGTTCATTAGAGAAGATGAGGCCGAAAAAAAGCAGAGATAATTGATTGCATCTCGTTCTAACCAGATTTTCTGAGTCGAAATTGAAATTTTGCTGGAGCAAAACGCTCAAGTGTTACCCCTTTTAGCTTCTAGTTCGAAGATTGGATTGGACATGCTATGCTCTTGATGTTAATTTGAGTCTCGAACATTTGCCGTACAACTCGAGTGATGACTTGCATTCATTTTAGCCCTATATCGACCACCGTCCTTTCGGAAGGACATTGGGAAATCGCATCGTTCTTTTTTCTGAACGTTTCCATGAAAAGTTCATATTTACTGGTTTCATTTGAGAGAAAAAACCTTAATATTTCGGTCAAGACGTAAAAGATTCGGTTGTTATAGGGTAATTAATTGTTTTATTGTTAAAATGTAGATATACATATTTCAAGTCCAGCACGTATCCTTTACCAAACATGTGGAATACTTCAACTCCAGAAAGCATCCTTGACCAAACCTGTGGAACCCAAAACCTGCCGCCATCACACACCACCGTCGCCAACACACGTCGTCGACTGGCACGGTCAGAAGAGCCTCTTCTTCAGACGGCGTCTTATCTGAAGCTTGCCTTAATGAGGAGACCAGATGCCACTTCCACTTCTGATTAATGCCACCGCCTTTTTTACTTCTCTGGCCTGGTACTAATACTTGATTGTGGCCTGTAGATGAAGCCCAAATAAGGTGTGGTGCCTCGTTGGTATCGGCAGAACGGTGATGTCTCTTTTTAATTCGTCCTATTAATGTGATCTAAGTCTTTGCGTCATGTCGAAGTGTGATCGGTCGCGTGTGGAGTGCAATGTGTGGACTCAATAGAGTTTTGATTTTGGTACTCGTTATTGTGTCGTAAAAACATACATAGAATCTCATTTTTCTTCAAAGCTTCAGTTTTATTCTATTAAGTTTTAATCAATGTTGTGAAAAAGTAGACGCCCTCATCATAGTGTCTGTTAGGGCCAGCGTGTCAACAAAAATATAAAATTTTGTTACATTTCGCATACAATTTCCGCTTTTTCATTCCTCTAAAATGGAGCTGAAAAAATGACTCGTGTACACCCAGTGTATCTGGAGTACTCGTAGGTCTTCCAGCGTGAACTGAGAGCTCCATGGTCTCAAAGTCGTCGCTGGTCATCACTCTGCTTACAAATCACGTGCAAATTTTTTAAACATTATCACGGGTTAATGATCGAGGACGTACAGAGTTTCTTATCCATCTTGCAATAATTAATTTTCTTTTCTGTTCTTTTTGTCTTACAGCAGAATAACCTGTTTCGTTCTCAAGTTCTTCGAGTAACTTTCGCCATAACTTTTATCGCACCAAACTCTCATCGCTCTCCTCAAAAACACGCCAATAATTCAGGGACATAAAAGATGAGTTGTATCATAAACTGAAGGTGTTGATGCGCGATCTCATTTCGCGGTCGTCAGGTGACATGTTCCTTTGTATGAATTGCATGTTGCTCTGATAGAATGCGGGTACGCTCACTCAGAGACACGGTATCAAGATGACATTTCACTTTCTTCTGCTCGATGATCAGTATCAGCAAGCAAGGTATCGTACCGTAATCGGCGTTGGTTCCAGTCCATAACGACCATTCCAGCAAGCCATCTTCCAATACAAGTGCACCATCTGTTTCGGGTCAGTAACCCGGCCAGAAGAAGATTTCTTTATGGTTTACGCAACGGCATGGCTCCATAATCAGCCGCGCTGCAACATCTTGGTAAAGGTTGCGGCCCGTTTTTCCGTGGGAGAAAATTCTCATGCAGAGGAAATCCTCTTGGGTATCATGCATACGTGTACAACCTATGTATAAGCAGCCTCTTTTTGGGATTAGAAGATAGAGCAGTAAACTAGTCTTTGATCTCTGGTAGTGTTTTCTGGTTATTGGAGGAGTGTTTTACACCGCTTTTTTGTATGAATTTTCAGTAATTTGAATGTGATTTCGTCTCTGGAAGATATTTTTCCCTTCATATAGCAACCCTTTCATTTCGAGGCAGCAGATTCGGTTGTCCGCTCACATGTACCGCAAAAATAGTATTTGATCTAAGTCGCTTTGATGTCTTTAACTTGAAATCCGTGCATTCACAGCAATGGCTGGCTCACATTTTGGTGTAATATTCGTTTCTAATTAAAAATGATTTTTGCTATAATAGTATGTTTGAGTTTAGTATTAGCACATCATTTAATAATGTTTGTTACTCGATGAAACAAATCGTTCTTCATGATATCATACTATGAAGTTTAAGCCTCGGTTTTTTATTTAATTATTTAAATGAAATTGTATACTTTTTATTGGTTTCTACGAAAATCTCGAATGAAGCTTTATAAATAATCAACCGTTTTTAATTTAATTGTAAACATATTTCTGTTTAAATCCTGCATGGGCAATGTTGGTAGAAAGCATTTTAGACCAACCCTATCTATAGACGCAACACATCAGTCGTGATGTTACCTCCCTGTAATTTTGTTGTAGGATCTGTCGATGTTTGGAAAATTACAACGCGTGCATCGGAATGTGAAATTCTGAAAACTTTTCCAATTTCTTGCATCAATACCAAATCAAGCTGTCATCCACATGACTGAGCACATGAGAGGTTTCAAAGTGTCTGCCCGTGTCTTACCAGCGCAGCTCTCGAAATGTATTCACTCGTACATCGTCACCCAGAGTGCATCATATCAGTATGTCAGAATCGTAAGTAACACTAGAAACTTTTACTTGTATCAAGTGATGAAACTTTGTGCACAAACACTCTTCCTTCATCCAAAATTTAATATATATATATATTTACACTAATGACATCATTATTAATACTCTGTGTATTCTTTAGTTTAGGTTATTTACCATGAAAATTATTATTACCATTACTGTGTTACTAGTTGTTTTCAATGTGTCGGCTCTCAAAACAGCGTTCATTCACGTATCATGCAACGGAATGTATCATCGCGATTGCGGTGCGTTAGAATCGTCGGTGACACTTGAAACATTTTTGTCGATTATTTATATATATGAGACATTGGTTGTTTACCCTATGATCCTGGAAGGGTAATTTGCCGTGGTTAATGTCGGTGATCTTCAGTCTGTTCTCGAGTCGTTTCTAGAACATACTGTCAACATCTAGCCCATATTTACTACTTTGTAAAAATTGAGCATCGAATCTCGAGTGAACTAATTCTTTGATCAGTCTAGTGCGCAGCTAGGTTAAGTGAATTAGGTTAGACATAATTATACATCTTAAGAATAGCGTTGGTTGGTTGCCCTAGAAGTCACTGGGCCCACAGGTAGCTAAACCCAAATTTGACTGTTTTACTAGACTTGAGAAACAATCTACTTCTGTTCTGCTCGTGGTAAATTAATTATTTGAATTGTTGCAAGCATTGTGCAGTTGTAAACGCTGACTGAAATGCCGACATCTGCGTCTCCGTTTGGTCAGCGTGCACACGACTGCGTGATGGCCTAGAACAGAGGTTCCCGACCTTACACAGTGAATTACCCCTTTCATCATTCCTGTTTAACACTTTGACTGCGACGTGAACCACCGGTGGCCACGGAGGGTTTTTCATAATGCTGCTGACTAGCCAGTAGTCACAAACTCAAATTTCATAAATACTGAATAAAAACTAGATGAAGGGACGATTCAGATAATGTTTACTATTTTCAATTTCGCTTACTAAATTTGACTTTAAATTTATGTAGAACATTAAACTTTAGTTTTACCGGCCGCAGTGTTATCACTTTGACCGCAATTGTTTAAAGTAACGGTCAATGTTCAACACAAATTTACAGGCAATTGTAGTGAGCTTTTTTGAAAATAGCAAACATGAACTGGATCGTGCCTTCATTTAGGTTTAGTGAAGTACTTATGAAGATTGAGTTTGTGACTACTGGTCGGTCAGCAGAATTATGAAAATCCCCTCCGTGGCCACCGGTGGCGCACGTTGCGATCAAAGTGTTAATAGTTAAAAAAAATGATTTTCTGTTGCAAGCTGCTTGACTTTTAGGACCTAAACTACCCCAGTGGGGCGAAATACCCTCATTTGTTGGGAATCTCCGGCCTAGAACACTCATTAATAAACCCGCTTCGGCGTCAGCAGTTGCGTCAGAACTCCAGAACCTGTCGTGCGACAACGCTGAATATGAAAGTGCGAAATGTATGTTCCCGTGGGATGATATGAGGGAACACATTTTCACTTGAGAATGATTTACTGCACTCGCTTTGTCGGGAGGTGATGATGGCAACGCGTCGTCTCGCTATTAACTGAATTATGTACTTTTTCTCTGTGGTTTTTCATCCTATGCTGTTATTTGTTGTTTCTTGTCATGAATATGCTGTTAGCAAGTCATCACACCAAAGGTGTCTTGCAGTAACAGCAAGTTTCTACCTTTACTACCTATTTTACTTCCTCTCAAGGTGAAACAGCTATTGTATCGATGGGAATTAGCGCTCTCTGGGAGATGCAAGTGTTATATCTACGGAATTAATGCTCCCAGGAGAATATGTGAGGCCCTGAGCTTAGGTAGGCCTACCTTTTTTGAAATAGAATAGGTTTTTGGTTTTGTTGCGGAACATGGTTTTCTCGGTTCACTGCAGTCCTGTTTATCAGCATCTACTACTTTCTCCTTCAACTTCATCTTGGTTTAAAGCCTTCTTCCTTAATTTACTGTTTCTACGCACCTTGTGCATAGATCCCATGTTTCCTCAACTCTATGCCTTTAGTAGAGCCTTTCGCGTTTTGGAACGCTTTTGTTGTGGTTAGGGAGGCGTAGACTAAAAAAAAAAATCTAGTCAAATGTTTTTTTTTCTTAATTGGCCTTCATCTATGTCACTTTCATTCATATCTATATCCTCCGCTAGCATCAATTCTTCTTAAATTGCGTATACTAACTACTAACCGTATACTAAATGTTAATTTCACCATCATTCATTTTCAACTTCACTTTCATGCATTGCCTCATTCAGCCCTCAGTAAATCTGTCATTCATTTAGAGTCGGCAACCAGAACTTACCAAGGATTCGCCAAGTGGCTTTTGACTCCTCGCTAGTAATTAGAAATTATTCCGTTTTGCAAAAGGTCACCTGCTGCAATGAATTAATTTTGCATCACATTCAGGCCATCACACTCGCTGCTGTTGTTGCTGTTGTTGCTGTTGTTGCTGCTGTTGCTGCTGTTGCTGCTGTTGCTGCTGTTGCGGCTGCTGTTGCTGTTTCTGCTGCTGTTGCGGCTGCTGTTGCTGTTACTCCTGCAGTTGCTGCTGCTGCTGCTGCTGCTGCTGTTACTATTGCTGCTTTACGATCAGCGCGGAAGCCTTTGCCGCTTTTATGCAGAGAAAAATAACGACCTTGCGAGCACGCGCTTTTATCGCTGTCCAATCCGAACTTTCAGTGCGAAATTTATTCCGCTTAACTTATTGCATAGGTTAAAGCGGCGCCTTCTGTGCGAGGTGGGCATGAAATTTGTGCAGTATGATATTTTATCTTTTCTCGCATTTTATTCAACATTATTGCCGCAATAATATCCGGATGATCTGGAAAGCGTTCTGCACGATCTCAACATTCGTGCGCAATGCGCCGCTCTTCCTTCTTCTATAATATATAATGCTTCCTTGCTATATATTATTACTACTACTTTGTATAATAAACGAAGCATTATATTATATTACTCCCTGTGTAACTTCATGATTACTACTCTGTATACTTTTCAGTCTAGGTTATTTACCATGAAAATTAAAAATACTATCACTGCGTTACATGTTTTCAATGTGATCGGAAGTTTCATTAACTACAGCCCTGCTACTAATACGATAATAATAATACTAATACCCTGATTCTTGCATACAAATACGTTGATGCAAGTCCTTCGTTTTCCACTGCCAGGTGCGCGAGCCAGGCAGTAAGTGTATGCTTTTATTCGCGTACGTTTCATTTTAGCGTATATAATTCCGCTGTCTTAGCCAACCCACGTGTACGACCATGAGACTTCATGCTGCCTTTCTACCGAGTCTAACTAAGCAAATACTGCACGTGTGTTGCTTATTGTTGGTGTTATGTGTTACGTCACATGTACACTGCCACCACACGCTGTACGTAGCGCTGAGACCATCAATTTCATTACCTCATGTATACTTATACTTGGTACTACAATGCTGCCTTAAGATTCCATTTATGCTGATACCTGGTGCTACAATGTTGCATTGCGATGCCATTTATCCCGATACTTGATGCTACAATGTTGCCCTGCGACACTGTTTAAATATACTGATTCTTGGTGCTACAATGATGTCTTACGATGCCATTTATACCGATACCTGATGCTACAATGTTGCCTTACGACATCTGAAGCGTTTCATGGCCTCAAGTAATAAGAATTACCTCATGCAAACGAGTACACATGTCGTAAAGTTGCTACTGTGGTCATACCTGAATTAAAATATTATCAATGTATCCTAAATACATAATAATTTTGGCTCAGTCGTAAATTAAATTGAAGTGTTTTCATTTAAGCAGAATAGTTATAAAAATGATTTGATGCATGCATAATGAACACCACTGCATTGCAATGCAGATAACTCTCTAAAGATGAGATTAAATCTTTTAGATTTACTGGTTTGAGCTTGGAACATACATAAAATAGCTGCTTTCAGAATGTCTCGTATCGGAATCAGTTGATCTCGCTGAAGTTCAAATTTCCGCTTGCGTTAAACGACGTCGGCCTTGACACAGAGTGTGCGCGCACACAGCCTATATAAGGGTTCTTTTACAAAAAATGTTCTTGATTCAGTGGGTCTTGTAAGGCTGGGCTGTCTTGTCTTAGTTCGAAAGGCCACCTGATAAAGGACGTCCGTAGAATTGCATTCATTACACTCTGAAATCCATGACGTGTGACTCTTGAACTCGAAAACGAAGGCGATATTCTTTTCAATGAGTGAGAACGTGGCCGTTACGAACGTAAGTTAGGCTGGTAGGTTGCATAGATTTAATATTTACTACATGATAACCCCTTCAGGGGGATACAACTATTGTATATATAAAAATTAGCGCTCCCAGGGGGACTATGTGAGGGCCCGAGCAGAGAGATAGGTAGGCCTTTTTTTTTTAAATATAAGGTTTTTTATTTTGTTAAGGACCATCCCTTTTCGGTTCACTGCTGTCCTGTTTTTCAGCACCTACTACTTCCTTCTTCAACTTTGATCCTATTGCATGAAAATCTTTTTCAAATTACTCTTTCTATGCCCTTTCTGCATAGATTCCGCGTTCTCTTTAACCTCATACCAATTGGTGCCTTCCTTCTTCCTCTTTGGAACGTATTTGTTGTGGATAGGGAGGCTTAAACTAACTAACTAATAATAATCAAATCCAAGCTACACGATAACGAAATCGAGTTATAGGATTTAGCACATGAGAAGTTCTACCAACTCAACTTTACAATGTTAATGAAAATTTCACGAGTGAAGCGCTAGCTGTAGTTAGCTGCACAACTTAGTGCCTCATGAAGGCCAACTGCATTTAAGAAAACACGTGTTTTTGTTCAATTTACATCATAGTTTCATTTTTATGGCGTAGCCCTGCATTGCCTATTACCTCCTGCGGTGACCTGCGCAATCTTGCGCTGACCTGCGCAGTCCTCGGTTGCATCATAAGGGTTTCAGGCCATGCGTACCAGACTAGCTTCTTTGGCGCTATCCTCTAGTTCGGCCTGTTTTCTAAACAAATTACTACGGAGACCATTCGGAATTGGTTATAGAGGTCATGCGGAATTGGTTATCGAGACCATGCGGAATCTATAACAGAAGCCATTTGGAATCTGTTGTAGAAACCATTTGTAATCTGTTAGAGACCATGCGGAATTTTTATGGTCGAAATTCTTAACGGAAAGAGCCCCCAACTCAAGCATTTTAACCAGAAAAAGGCTGAGATGGCTGCCTTGCCACGGGCTGACTTCGAAAGACTTGCTTGCAACCCCCTTATTTCTGAGCTGCTACCGACAATCCCAATGGTTATGCTGTACTGTGGGAAGACAACAGGAAAGGTAGGCCTTCCAACATCTCGCTGGTGTGAATGGAAAATAAAGTTCTACGAAAATTTTTTTCGGCATGATTGTTGTGTTAATTTTTGTAATCAGTGCCGGTGTTTCTGTATAATGCAGAACATTGTAAGATATTTCATCATAGCTCCTACGAAAAAGATGAATTATTCGCGGTGTGAAGTAAGGGCTTCTGACGGCAAATTACTCTGTAGAAAAGATGGCATGATTTTTCAGACTTGTCGAATGTAGTTTGAATCAAACCTCGACGGAGGCAATACTGCGAGCTCCTCTACCTCTAATGCGGACGTTTTTACGTCGCTCGCCAGCTCCTTGCCATTGTGGGAATTGTTTGATTAAAATCTGTTGTTAGACCTATATCTGGTGGGCAATTTTACCACACGGTGGTACGATGTGTGACGCTTCTAGAGTGGGGGAGTAGGTAGAGAGCGACCTATGCTGGCAAGGATACCCTATGATAGTAACGTACATAAGGCTACTAAAGTGCCTTAGGAGGTAGAGAGGAGATACATGTTGACAAAGAATACGATAGTAACCTACGCAACGCAGTCAGAGCGCCTTGCGAAGTAGAGGATCCTATACTAGCAAGGAATACTCTACGGGAATAACGTACTCTACCTGAGGTGTATTGGGAGGTAGAGAGGGGGGATCTATGCTAGGAAGGAAAACCCTACGGTAGTAATCTACGCAACTGAAGTGTCCATGACGGCAAGTAATACCCTAAGGGCAGTAACCTGAGCAAGGTTATTTGAAGTGTCTTAAAAGATAGAGATGATACATGTTGGCAAAGAATACGATGCTAACCTACGCAACACGATTTAAGTGTCTTAGGGAATAGAGAAGGGATACATGCTGGCAAAGAATACGACAGTAACCTACGCAAGACTACCTGCAGTGTCGTAGGAGACAGAGAGGGACCCAAGCAGGCCAGGAAGACCTGCTGCCCGTTGGAGCGTGTACGCCGCGGGTCATGCCAGCTTCTCTGCGATGTCAATGTCGCGCTCCCTTCACCGTCCCAGCTGGTGCTGCTCCTGCCTAGTTGCCCTGAAGCTTAGCATTTCTTTTGTTGCTTGACATCACCACAATTTTTTCATACCTTTTCGTTTCCATACTTTTCATGCCCGACATCAGATCATTTTTATTCACTTCATCACTTCCTCACTTTTCATGGCTGGTCTCACTTCGTTTTTCATCCCTTTTCGCTTCATCATTTTCATGTTTGGCATCATTTTTTTCATCACTTTCCACTTCATAAACGCATGCCTGAAATTTCATTTTTTTTTAAACGCATGCCTGAAATTTCATTTTTTCATCTTTTTACTTTCTCACTTCCCATGTTTGACATAACTTCACATGAGATTTTTCCCCCTACCACTTACAATCCCGTAATTGACTCCGTTTGTGCGTTTAAATTATTAATATTTTTATTAACTGCAGTGTGTTCTCCGCAAACTCTTTCATTTATGATTTGTACATGTCAAAATTAGTTTTTTTTCTTCACTCTTGCTTTGCGTCCTATACCGAGCTAAATTCACCTCGTTTCCAAAAAAGTATATTTCCTGATGATAAATTTCACTTTAATTCATTTCGCGTCTTGAAATATTTCGTCCTAGAATTCTGATAGGCAAAGGCAGTTGTCTACAGAAATGTTTACCTCTAGATAATTTACCCTTCTGTAGAAGAAATGCTACATTTGAACTATAACGCTCAAGTGTCCTGTTCTTGCTTAACACATTTCCTGCGAAGTGCCCACCGGTGGTCACTCAGGTGATTTTCATAGTGCCGCTGACCCACCTGCAGTCAATAACTCATTTTTTATAAATACTTAATGAAAGCAAAAAAAGGCCCAACCCAGTTAATGTTTGCTATTTTCAAAGTTGATTACCACAATTGACTTTAAATTTGCATTGAATATTGAACTTCAGCTTAACGCATCGCAGTAAACGTGTTAAATTTTGTTAATGGAAATCTTGATGAGCCTTCAAATGCCTCAGGGATTTCCTTGCAAGTTCATTGCGCTATCCCGTTTTGTAAAAGTTATCAATGCTTTCTCGACGATGGTTCATAATGGCATTTCTTCAATTGAAATAAGGCAGAAAATTTAATAGCTCAAGTCATCATTTCCTCTGGGAACTTTTCTTTGCTGTCGCATTTGATATTTTCAATGGAATAATTCTATCCAAGCGATGATTCTTTATAAGTTTCGGGGACGCGCGTAAGGCTGAACTGATATTCGTGAATCTAGGTCAAAAATTTAAAGCTACTTATATTGAATCGGAGTTTTGATTGGAGTATGCGATCAGCTATCAATGCAGAAGTATACTTATCTGTATAACAGTGTATATGCTTTTGTTGTTTTCAAGACATTTGTATTTGCTTCGACTGATTTTTAATTTCAAAACTCAGTTTTAGTTTAGAATAAAATTAAACTGAGTGTTATTATAATCAAAATGGAAATTTCTCTGTACAAACATGCGATGCGTTGAATGATAGTTTTTCTGTTTATTCCTCCATTATTTTTTTCTCAAATCAGTGAGTTATAATTACTGATTATGTAAAACAAGGGATGCAAAATAATTATTATGCATCTCTGCATTATTATGCAGTATTCGTATTGCTTCAGGCGTACTAGGTCTGCGCTATTTTTTGTGCTGTTTTACCAGATTTCAAAAAAGTGCAAGCTTCTTTACGCGATGTCGACACTGTGAGGTTGTGGCATGGAAGGAAGGAAGGCTGGAAGGAAGGAAGGCTGGAAGGAAGGAAGGAAGGAAGGCTGGAAGGAAGGAAGGCTGGATGGCCAGTTCAAGACAGCGGCAAAATAACCTCGAGACACAAAAAGTTACTCAACGTCGACGTACGTCGGTGCGTCGCTACGACGCAACGCTGCACCTCCTCCCTCAATTATTGTCGCCGCCAACGCAACGTACTCGACGGGGACGTCATTCGTACGTTTTGCTCTTCAGTGACGTCAGCGCACTGCGGTCATTGTCTCCACTTCACGAGGCTTGGCGCCTGCAGCATGCCCGCTGATGACCCTATTTTTGAAATTGCATGAAAACGTTCCTATATACAATGGATGTCTACGAAAAATTATCTAAATTTAAGCCCACATCCTCCCAGGGGAACACAATTATTGTGTCTATGGGAATTACAGCTCCCAGGGGGAATACATGACGTCCCGAGCTTAGTAAATTGGCCTTTTTTTGTTGAAATAAAATATTCTTTGTTTTGTTAAGGACTAACTTTTTTGGTTCACTGCCGTCCTGTTTTTCAGCACCTACTACTTTTTTCTTCAACTTTGTTCTTGTTTCATAAACTTTTGTCACAACTAACTGTTTCTATGCCCTTTTTGCATAGATTCCGCGTTCCCTTATCTCCACACTAAATGGTTCCTTACTCCATCCTCTATTTGGAACGCATTTTTTACGGTTAGGGATGCTTAAACTGCTTTTAATCTAATCTTTTCTCTTTGAACATCTCATTCTGCAATTAAAGGAATCTGAAACTAGTCTATAATCAAGCAACCAATCCTTTCATTCCAAAGTAAATGGTGCTTTTATCTTACCTATCTCGGAACACTTTTTTAGTTAGGGACACTGAAACTTATAATCCAAGTAAGCAAAGTTACTGACTAAGGGAACTATTAACATTCAATGAATGCAACGGTTACATATTGTGTAAGTTGTTTTAAATAAACTATTCGTAAAATAGAAAAACTCTTACATGGCGGAGACTCCGGTAAACCTCTTCCGGCTCACTAAATTACCAGGGCTGCTACGAAAGCAGTAATAGCAGCAAATCCAGTAGCAGAAAACCAAATACAAAATTAAATAGCCAACAGAATAGCTGTATACTGTAAACAGCTGCGCACTAAATTGCAGTATACAAGTCTCAGACTCCGAATAAGAGTAATGCCAATCGAATAACAGTAATGCCAACCGAGTAAAATAATGCCAACCGAATGAAAGTAATGCCAGTCAAATTAAAGTAATGCCAATCAAATTAAAGTAATACCAACCGAGTTAAAGAAATGCAAATCAAATTAAAGTAATATTAATCAAACTAAAATAATGCCAGTGAGAGCAGAGAGCAGACCTGTCAGCAAACAGCTGTACGTTGTGTAAGCGTAAGCTGGGGCACAATTACAGCTGGATGACATGGTCGCACTCGTGGCATTTAAATCCTACGCACTTCAGAGTTGTGGGACGCACTTCATTTTTGTTGTTGAGTGAAAGGCGAGCTGTGGCCTGCCTCCTACTTACCATCGAGCGCCAAGTTGGACGCCTTACTTCAGGGGTATTTAACCTTGTTGGAGGTACTGAACCCCACAAGTTCCATACGTGCATTCATCGAGCCCTATCGTAGTTGGAAAAATAACTCTTTTTTTTTCAAATCAGAACATATTGATGTAATTGTATACCGTATGAGTGCACAAACTGCACCATGCTAAACCAAGGGGCTCGATTGAACCCAGGTTAAGAACCACTGCCTTACGAAGATATGGTAGTGAGGGGAGATGGTAGTGAGGGACCAGTGTGTCTCGTGGACCATCAGGCTTCAACCCCTCGGATCTGAACAGATGCGCTGCATTTCGTGAATTGCTCTTCTTAAAACACCGATGAGTCGATGTGGTGGTTTTTACCATAGTCCGTTTATAAGTATACTATTAAAAATAGTTGCTGCTTATTATCACGCAATGGGTAAGTCAAGTTTCCAATATTTGTAAACCTGGGACCCATGTATAGTCCGTTTATAAGAACAAAAGATAAAAAATGAAGTTACAGCTTATTGTTGCGTCAAGTTTCCAATAATGATTAATGGAGCCCATTGGGAGAGGTCCTTCCATCACGGGAAATCCGAGTTCACGGATTAATGACTACGAAGTTCTAACTTCATTAGACGGTATGCCGCCGTAGAAAATGACACACCGTATTATCAGGGCATGTCCGAGGGACAGAAAATTAGGAGTGTGTTCCATACAAGGCAAAAAGCGACCGTCGTGCTATTTTTGTCCGGTAAGTAAGCCCTATACAGGGTGTTCACGAAAAATGCATCCGCCGACCGATACATGTATGATACCAGAATCATACATGTTTAATTCTGATTAATTTCCGGTGCCAGACGTGTAGGTATGGGTCAGAGGATACATTTTTGGTAGTCACTCGTCAATATTTGTGATAGCGAATTTCAGCGTCCGTTAACTACTAAGTGCGGAGTATTTGTACAGTCCTTGTTGTTCTCTTGTTGCTGCAGTGATCTGGTTTGCTGTTGGTGCAGTGGTGTAGAACCTCTGCACCACAGCAGCATTGTATAGGACACCGCCGACGCTGAATTCAGGACTCGTGCACTGCAATGTCCCTGTCCTCGTGCACTACATTTTCTCTACACTCGTGCACTGCATTTTCTCTACACTCGTGCACTGCATTTTCTCTACACTCGTACCCTGCATTTTCTCTACACTCGTGCACTGCATTTTCTCTACACTCGTGCACTGCATTTTCTCTACTCGTGCACTGCATTTTCTCTACACTCGTGCACTACATTTTCTCTACACTCGTGCACTGCATTTTCTCTACACTCGTGCACTGCATTTTCTCTACATTCGTGCACTGCATATTTCTCTACACTCGTGCACTCCATTTTCTCTACACTCGTGCACTCCATTTTCTCTACACTCGTGCACTGCATTTTCTCTACACTCGTGCACTGCATTTTCTCTACACTCGTGCACTGCATTTTCTCTACACTCGTGCACTGCATTTTCTCTACACTCGTGCACTACATTTTCTCTACACTCGTGCACTACATTTTCTCTACACTCGTGCACTGCATTTTTCTCTACACTCGTGCACTGCACTGTCCCTGCACACACGCACCGCACACTCACTGCACTCCCACAGCCCAGCGTGGGCAGGCAGACGCGGCGTGGGAGGCGAGAGCGTTGCCCTGAGTCGCCCCACGATTTTTTCAGCTTCCAGCCCTGATTTTCCAACATTTTACCGTGAAACTTTTACTTCTTGAGAGCCACGATGCTTGAGTGCCAGCCCGGATGCCTTGCACAGCCATTTGAACGTGATTTTATGCTCGTGCTGTTATTGTGTAGTACCATTTGTGAAAGCAGTAAGAGAAGATATGCAGTCATGTTTATCTACATGAATATGATTTCCTGTTTGTGCTGTTGATGTGAACTACCGTTAGTGAAAGCAGTAAGAGAAGAAATGCAGGTATGTCTTTTTACATCCTCTGAAGTTATTTCTGATCTATGAAAGAAAGTTTGCTATTTATATTATGTTCTGTTTTGTGCTACATTTTGACTCGTAAAGTCACAATTTTTCTCTCAACGTCTGTTTGTCCCTCTTCTTCCTTCTCCAACATTTCGCTGAAATTGACTGAGGTATTTGACAAAGTGCCGAGCACTGATAGCAAATTTTTTTTGCTTTTTCGGTGTTAACACTTCAAGTGTGACGTGACCCACTGGTGGTCACTGAGAGGATTTTCATAATGCTGCTGATCTGACCAGCAGTCACTGGCTCAATTTTCATAAATACTAATTGAAAACTAAAGAAAGGCAAATACTAATTGAAAACTAAAGAAAGGCACGATCAATTTAATGTTCGTTATCTTCAGAATTGACCTCTAAAAATAACGCTGATTTGAGTTGGATATTGAACTTCAGTTTTACACGCCGCACCTAACGTGTTTAAGAACTTCATGCTCGTCTTGGACAGACGCTGGGACTTGGGATAATGCTTGGAAGTAGCGCAAGTTGTGGGTCGTACATCAAGCCTAATAGTACGCTTTCTGCGGTCCTTCCGAACCAAAATCCCGCTTTGATTGCGGAAAGTATAAATAATGAACTCCACAAGGTTTCATTGTGGCTTAAAGCTAATAAAATAAGCCTAAATATCGATAAAACGAAATATATTACATTCTCATACAAGAAAAATGTATCTCTCCCACGCATTAAAATTGGCGAAGGTGAAATCGAAGAAACCAACTCATGTAAGTTTCTTGGCATCATAATAGATAAACATCTGACCTTCAAAGAGCACATCGCTCAAATTAGTCCTAAATTATCAAAATCCATCGGAATCCTAAATAAAGTTAAAAATTTCCTGCCTGAAACAGCTTTACAAATGCTCTACCAAACGCTCATTTCACCATCCTTGCAATACGGAATAGAAGCATGGCACGGAACTGATAAAAATAAAACCAATTTAATTTTTAGTCTGCAAAAAAGAGCCATCAGAGCGGTAAAGAATCTAGAATGTAATGCTCACACAAATGACTCATTCAAAAATTTACGAATACTTAAACTTCGGATCTCTACAAAATCTCCATTTGTAATTTCATTTACAAAACATTAACAATTGATGGCGACAATAGCCTGAAACAATTATTAACTGCGCAAACTGGTCATCACGACCATTTAACCCGGAATAGAGATAAATTCATGCTTCCTTATTTCTCAAAGGCCCGGTCGCAACACAGTATCCTCTTCGTTGGAACTAAGACTTGGAACTCGATACCTGCGGAGATCCGTGAAAGTAATTCCTACAAAGTATTCATAAGAAATCTTGAGTCTCACTTCCTATCACAATACTAGTCGTGTAAGATCACAAAGTCTAATCTTATCTCCTACATGACTGGTCGTAATAATGTAATTTGCCATGGGTAATATCGCCGATCTTCAGTCTGCTCTTAAATCATTTATCGATTATACTGTTAAATATACTCCAAATGACCTATATTGTAAAATGAAGTAACTAATATCGAATAACTTATCTCATTGATCAGTCTAATGCGAAACTAGGTTAAGTGATTTTAGGTTAAACATTATTCTCATCATTATTAGCGCACTATTGTACAACTTAGAATAACGTTGATGGTAGGATGCCCCAGAAGTCGCTGAACTTATTCGGGCCCACAGGTAGCTATACTCAAATTTGACCATAGTACTAGATTTAAGAAACATTCTACTTCTGTATCACCTGTGGTAAATAAATTGTAAATTTTTTTTTATTAACAGTTTCTTACCGTCTGATGCAAACTGCATGAAAAAAAAATCTAGCTGTGCATGAAAGATTCTGGACGAATTTGGGTGACTACTACATAGAGTGTGGGAGGACCGTGCAGGGTCTGATCTATCTGATGGTGCCCTGAGTTGGATGTGTGGGCGCGCGTGTAAAATGTGTGGGAGATATGAACTTGTGGGAGGCTCTCGTGAAAGGTATATGAAGAACACGTGCGTTAAGAATATACAGGGCGTATCAAAAATACATGAGTTTCTATGTCTATTACCACCTACATGTACATCGAAACAAAACGCATGAGTAGTGGGGAGTCGAAGAGTGAGGACACGTTTAGGGGAAACGCTGTTGTAATGCACTGTTTAAGCATTAATCTGGTAGGAAATTGCCCTTCAGTGCATCTTGGGGATTCACTACGATGATTAGGTGACACTGATAATGTCTGTCCTCGTCAGTAGACATTGAGGAACTAACGCTCGTCAGTGGTAAATCAAATAGGTACCCTCAACAGAATCGCCAATATTTGTTGGAGTTGGTTGTCGGTTTAGATTTGTAGTGAGATAGGCCTTATCTTTCATTCTTTATTTCTCCGTCACTTTTTGCGGTGGAGACTGACGTACCATTGCATGATTGCCTTCGTCTTCTAATTCTTTATTCTAAATTAATCTAATTTCATCGAGAGGCTTACGCCTTCGTTTGCGCGCGTAGCTAGCGTGCTGACAGAGACGTGCCCTAATTTCGCCCCCCTTGGTTTTCGTAAAAGCCACTTTAAGAGAACTACGAAGCTATCTAATTCTCTGCTGTTGTGTGGAAAGACACTAGTTTTTGTTCACAAACTTCTTAAAAAATGCTGCAGTCTTTGAAGAATTTTGTGCCTTTTAGAATGATCATGAGAAGAACGGGCGTCACCAATTGGCTTCCGAAGTGCAGTGATATTCTACGTCGTTTTGGGGCTCTTACCAGCGGCTGTAATGTCCCGCTGTCGCGAGTTGACTTTCCATTTTAACCAAAACTGAGAGCACGTCCTTTTCCTAACGCTCAAATGCATGTTTAGTGTGATTAGTGTGATTATTTATGTGTGTTTAGTCTGATTATTTGGCTTTAAAGTCTGAGTTTAAACCAAATTTTTCGGTTAAAATAGGTTATTGCTGCTTGAAAAAAAAAATACGGAGTTACTAGATGAATTTCTACTTGAAAAATTAATTGCAAAAAAATCTATAAAATACGTAAACAACAGAGCGTAACCTTTTTTTCCCGGCCTGTCTATGTATGCGAGTATGATCACATATAGTATGAATTTTTACAAACTGTTAAAAGAGTTACATTTTTAGAATGAATTAAATTATGAGCAGGTTTTGTTTGAAACAATTTACGGGGCTATGGTCGAAGGCCGCAAGTTTGGGACATGCGTTACACAACTTACCTAGCACTAGAGCTCTACGAGGCTTGGAAATCAGGCAAACTCGCTTTTGTCTTTTCTAGGAAACGCTGAGGTAATTCTCGATCGAATTAACCGCGCGGCAAACGTAGAGAGCATTTTTCCTGCTGAGTTAGTGCGCAGGAAGGTCTCACTTTCGTTGAAATTCGTGGCAAACTGAGGATGTTGACATGGCCGTGTGTGCTGTGTAGCTCTCGTGTAGACCTCGTGGGAGGTGTGCGTGTGTACAGACAGGTGTATGTGTGTGTGTTTACACGACGTGCACGTACGCGAGTGTACGCAGGCATGCGCACAAGCAAACTTGGCACGTACACTCTCGCACATGAACTACACATTTCTTACACAAGCTTCTATGTGATGTTGAGAAAGCACTGAGGCGAGTGTCTGACATAACATAAGTGCTAGTTTATGTAAATTAACAGCACGTAGCATAAGCTAAAACATCTATTTTCACACCAACATGTATTCAATAAACTATTATAAAATTTCCATCCTTATGGATGGAGTTCGATGCAGGGCTTTGTCCTAAGGCGTAACCTGAAAGATTGAATAAAAATTATTGAAAATAGCTGTTTTAATTCCCTCCTCAGGAACCTCAAACAACTTGTAAATTGTAACTCATACGCAGAACTTCTTGACATTAACCTAGGCCGCCACAAGGATCGGTTTTGGAACCTTTTCTGTTGTGGTATTTATGAACGATATTGTCAAATGTACTTCATTCTACAAACTCGTACTTTTTGGAAAATGTGAGGTCCTAAAGCTGAGAGTTAGGTAGACAGACCTTCATTTTGTTGAAATGAAATGTTTTTCATTGCGTTACGAGCCACCTTTTTTCGGTTCACTGCGGTCCTGCATTTCAAGACCGAAAATACACATTCATTTTCTTCGCCATTGTTGTACAAATGCATGGCACCATATTACGACACGCCGGACTTTTTTGCAACGTGAGGTACATCCCATACTTTCTGCCTCCGTCTTTGAAGTAAGAGTTTACTCGCGGCGTAAACAATATTCACACAATACGAGAACGTATTGAGTGGCTTCTGCCATGTATTTGCAGTGCGTGGATGCATTTAAAAGTTTTTCATTGATTGGGCTCATGGCGTCAATGTCTGGTATATGGTCAACATCTGCGCTTGTGTGGCTGATGTTAGCTCTGTGCGGCTCAAAATGGGAGTGAGAGTTACAAGTAAGTTAGCGTTAGCCTAGCAAGTTGATCTTGAAAGAGCCGTTTTAACTCGCGAAGACCCTCAGCGAAATTTAACATATTTTGGGTATGCGAGTCCACTGACCTCAGTAGGTGGAAGTGTACACGTACACTGACCTCAGTAGGTGGAAGTGTACACGTACACTGACCTCAGTAGGTGGAAGTGTACACGTACACTGACCTCAGTAGGTGGAAGTGTACACTGACCTCAGTAGATAAGGATGTATACGTACACTGGCCTCTGTAGGTAGTGTATACGTAGGCGGGCGTCAGTAGTTTGTGTACTCGCACACTCTTATCAGGTGGTGGTGCACATGTAGGTGTTGGTGTACACGTGCCCTAGCCTCAGTAGGTGGCGGTGTACACGCACACATGTGTACTCACAACACACAGCTACACAGGGCGACCCACTCTCGCTGGCCTGGAAGCCCCGCCATGAAATCTTAGGGACGACCTTGGGACTTTGCATGTTTGAGCGGCACACCTGGCCACATGGAGGGCCACATGCTCCTACAGACAACTTCACGGCCACCGTGATGGTGTTTCAGGCAACCCTAATGTCGCACGTCCCTCTAATTTTCCGAAAACTGAAGAAATTTGTGCTTGGTCAAAACAGGTGCGCCATCGGGCGCCGTATTGGCCATAAAAAGCTGGTCTGCTGCAGTGCGCCTGCGCGGAGGAGGCAACTTTTGCAGTCGTGGACCGCGAGACTGGCAGGTCGACTGGGCCTGCTCCTGGCTCTTCTGCAGTCTGCCGACAGATGTCTCTTGAAAAATTGCTTGCGTTAGTGGGACACAAATTTGACTGTCAGTGTAATGATTGTGTTAGTAAATACTTATGTGTATGTGTAACATGTTATTTACTGTCATCCTACGAAATTAATGTTATCCTCTTCTGCAGTTTACCCACAGATGCCTCTTGAAAAAATTGCTTGCATTAGTGGGACACTCAAATTTAATTGTCAGTGAAATAATTTTGTTGGCATATACATTTGTGCTTATGTAGAATATTATTTATTGCCCACCTACAAAATAAATGTAATCATTTACTGTCCACCTACTTTTGGACCACCTTGTAGGTACATGTGTTGAAGATATTTACAAGTTCTTCCTAGGCACAAAACGTGAAACACGAACACGTTCCTGTCACACATTTACTTGTCACACTCTAGTGCATTGTTGTCACACGCTGGATATGAGTTCTAACATCACTTACATTACATGTTACACTCGTGAGGGTACAAGTCTTTGGATGCTAGAATCTGTAAATCATTGACAACTTTAAGAAGTGCGTTAGCCGCCACGTCAATTTTTTCTCTTTGAATGAATAAGTTTAGATGAGGCAGCCTACATGGATCAATGTGCGTTCCGCTCTTGCGACAGACCTCTATAGATCTCTGTGTATGAGATGACCTTCCTAATTCATTGCCCATAAATCCCAGTCTAATTCAAGGCACTGAAAGTTATTTCGACTTTCAGGCTCGACGAAAGTTTTGTTCTGCAAAATATCTGCCGAATTATTGAAACTCAATTCCCGTTCGTAAAAGCCTTACAAACTCGTGATGAAAACAGCTGGTCCATCTTTACCAGAACTACACAGTCTTAACACTGTGACTTCGACGTGACCCACCAGTGGTCCCTGAGAGGATTTTCATAAAGCTGCTGACCGACCAGCAGTCACAAACTCGATTTTCATAAATATTCATTGAAAAATGATTGCAAGCACGATCTGTTTAATTTTCGTTATTTCAAAATTGATGTCTAAAATTAACTCTAATTTGAGTTGAATATTGAAGTTCAGTTTAACCCGCCGCAGATAACGTGTTGAAGTTTGTGCTTGGGACCAACGAGGAATCGACCCTCGTGTGAAGGTCTTTCCTCGCTCTCCTTCAGTTTCATGACTTTACTGGCACAGATCGTGCAGCGTAATCAACCTGTATAATATCTCCTTTGGTCAAAACGCAAATATTTAAATAAAGCTTTCCGTATTTACGGTATAATACGTAAGCTATAAATTATTGTCGCCCATACGTTTCCTCAACTAGTTTTTCTATGCTGGTAAACTTGTGTGCTCAAATTTTGCTTTAGCTTTATTCTTGTTCGCTTGTCGTTTTGTCATTTCATGGAGCAGCTAATATTATTTTTCATCACGAGCCTGAGGTTTGAGTCATTAGTAAGCGTTATCATCGTTGCTGAAAATGAAATCCTACGTTTGAGATCATGAGAATTGGAACCGTTTTGAGCATCTGGCGAACTAGTGGAAAGCGTTCTCCGTTGAAAAATGTAGTCCTGCTTCCGACATGATGAGAAAAATAATATTAATGAGCATTTTGAGGACTAATGGGAAGAGTTAACAACTATGTTGAAAAATGAAGTCTTACGTCTGAAAGAAGGAAAGCCATTTTGAGCACCATTTCCTTTGAGCATGTAGGGAACGGACTCAAATTAGCTTACAATGTGAGAAAATAGACCTGAAGGGACTACGAGCTCAACATCATTGTTCCACCTACAAAAGCTTTCGTAAGCGTCCGTGTTGGCTTATTTCAACAATTTCATTTTTTGTTTTGATTTTATACTCGTTTTTCCATTGTTCAAGAGCTTTCTGTATAAAATATTCCATCTTCCGTATAGGAAGTCTGTTGTTTGAGAATGTGTGAGTTTTTATAAAATGTTGTGTTGAAAATATTTGAGAGGTGGTGGCGCCCACGCCCCTCGTGTTTGAATACCTATTTATTTGTCAAACAAAGTATCAGTTATCATTTTTCTAGAGCAATTTCTAACGCCTAAATTTCATGCTTGAGTTAACTACAAAACTTTCATCAATACCTATTTCTCTTTGTTTTTTAAATGTTGAGCGTAGATACTAATAAAATTCGTAATAGAAGTAGAGTTCAAATGAATTTGCACAGGTGGGGACGCTCATCAGTGGCAGTAATGCTTTAAATTTAGTACAAGTGTACTTCCGAGTGAAATTAGATTGGGTTCAGGGTTTTATTTTAATTTGAGTGCGACGTAGAACTTCGAATCACCCTAATCTGTTTACGTTTCTTTTTAGGAATCCTGCAATAAATTTTCACACAATGTATACATTGAACTTTTTCTCTTGTTCCAGGTGAGTTCCATCTCGCGTGGATTAACGAAAACGTCCAGGTAAATATGTAGGCAGCTAGCCTCTTGTTGCATTGTGTCATTTGAAGATTAGGAATGTCACAACGTCAATTTCTTGATATACGTGAGCAGCTTTTCGATGGGCTTGTTGAAATTCTCGGGCTTAGTAACGAACACTGTGTTTCCCATCTTATAACTCAATGCAAAAATTATTGTTAATGCAGCTTATAGTTTGCCGTGTCGTACTATTCAACTAACATAATTTTTTAGATTTTCCGTAATATCTACGACAATGAAGCTCATGCGGAAACTGGTTGAGTTCTATAGCATTTTTTAATTGGGAGTTACGTCTTTGTACTTCCCTGAGACTTTACAATATTTTAGCACCAGAAGTTCCTCCAGGGGAGAAAACTATGGTCTAGAGGAATTAACGCTTCAAGGAGGACGATGTGAGGTGCAGTTTTGAAGGTTAAATCAGCCTTAATTATGTTGAAGCAGAAAATGTTTTTGGTTTTGTGAAGGATTTTCTTTTTTCGGCCGTCATTTTTTAAAGCATCTAGAACGTTCTTAAAAGTTCTCATTTTATTTCATCAAAACTTTCCTTATCCAGCTGTTTACAAGCACAAAGTGTGGGGACACACCTTGTGCAGTGGTTCCCCGTTCTCTTAATTCTAATTTATTTTGAATCGTACATCCTTTTTTATTCTCTTGGGAATACCTTTGGTGAGGTTAAACAAAGCTTAATCTAGCTTATCTACTAATCTAATCATGTGTTAGTTGTTCGAGTATTTGTTGAAAGACAGTCGTCGCAGTAGGTGAGGTAAATTAAGCGCTGCAGTTCATCATGTCTGACCTTCTGCTGCTCTGGACGCCATGTAAGGGACGGGAAGCCTGTTGTTCACTCGACGCCACCTTGAAAGTTTTTGAGTTCAGCAGCCACTTACCTGAAAGTCCCTGACTGAATTCAGCTGCCACTTGCCTGAAAGTCCCTGACTGAATTCAACAGTCACTTGCCTGAAAGTCCCCGACTGAATTCAGCAGCCACTTGCCTGAAAGTCCCCGACTGAATTCAGCAGCCACTTGCCTGAAAGTCCCCGACTGAATTCAGCAGCAACTTGCCTGAAAGTCCCCGACTTAATTCAGCTGCCACTTGCCTGAAAGTCCCCGACTGAATTCAGCAGCCTCTTGCCTGAAAGTCCCCGACTGAATTCAGCTGCCACTTGCCTGAAAGTCCCCGACTGAATTCAGCTGCCACTTGCCTGAAAGTCCCCGACTGAATTCAGCTGCCACTTGCCTGAAAGTCCCCGACTGAATTCAGCAGCCACTTGCCTGAAAGTCCCCGACTGAATTCAGCTGCCACTTGCCTGAAAGTCCCCAACTGAATTCAGCAGCCACTTGCCTGAAAGTCCCCGACTGAATTCAGCAGCCACTTGCCTGAAAGTCCTTTTTTGAGATCAGCCACCAGCTCGAGAATCTCCTATTGAGTTCAGTTATCAGTTTATTTTTAGAATGATGTAAGTGGCTTCGTGATGACATTTTTCCATTCCTATCGAAGGGTTTTTTCCTTCGAATGTAACCATAACCTGGAAAATGGAAGGGGAGTTATATTTTGGAACTATTAGTGTTTAAAGCGACAATCAAGCAGCGTAGCGATTGTTGTGCCTCGTATATTCAAACGGTTACAAAAATATTGCACCATCCGCTCAAAGTGAAAGTATTATCGATACATTTTTGGATTGTCCCGATGAGTGCTGGAATGCATTTGTGAAACTGAATTAAATATTTCATCCTTACCTTGAAAATTGAGAAATACAGGAAGTATATTGACCGATGTTCTTTCTTTGAATGAGATTTTTCTGTTTCATCAAGGTTTACAAACAGAATTGGATTCTCTGTGGTCTTACTTTTTATCCCTTCTCAAGCCTTAATTGTATGACAAGTCATTAAACCCAATCTCGTACACCTTGCAGTTTTGTGAATGAATTCGAGGCTTCTAATTAGCCGGTCGACCTTACGGTAAACTCGACTCTAGCTGCCACACCTTGTGCCGTCTGGTGGCGGGACTGTACCATCTGGTGGTGGGACTGTACCATCTGGTGGTGGGACTGTACCATCTGGTGGTGGGACTGTACCATCTGGTAGTGGGACTGTACCATCTGGTGGTGGAACTTTTCAAAGACCTCCTTAGGAGAATTATTGCAGATACATTTTAACTCGCATTCGTGTGTGTGCCAATAGAAAAATTGGAAAGAGTCATATTTGAAAGAATGCGATTCAGTAGGGTTGAAAATGAGTTATAAGTAATAGATTTTTAAATTGATTTTCACCTCAAGATATACGTGACCATTTCAATGCTCTCTAAGTCACCAAGAACGACCGATGGTTCAACAGGGCAAAAAAAAAGAGATCAAATGATCATCACCGCTTTATTACTATTATCATCTTAGTCTTTACGAAGCAATACTTTCGCGTAATTTCCGGGTATCATTTCCTCCGAGCAAGAGCACCAATTTTGGCTCATTAAGCACTTGGCAGTGCGACCAGATATCAGGGAAATGAAAAATGAAAGCCTGCTCACGCACTGAATCATTTCGTTAATGCGACTAGCGTTTCACTGCCAGGAATTATAGTTCGTGCGTAGTAGAAAGTGCAGGAGCGCGCCAGCTCCATTCATAGCGTGGCCGCACGCTTGCTCCATTCAGGGACTTTTTCTCGGACTCGAACACGACCTTTTCTTCTCCGGTCCGGTTCTTGCGGCACTCGGGCGAGCGGGTATCTCGGATACGCCGTATCACGGACACGAAGAATTAACGGTCGCCTCGGCGCTTTAGATTGACAATATGGCCATTCAAAGATGGAATTGATTGATTTGATTGATCTAGCTATTGATTTGATCTAGCTGTGGAATGACAGAGCGAATTTATTGAAAATCCATTGTGTGAGAAAAATGAAGTTTAAATTTATGTGACTCTTGCGGTTGAGACATGCAGATTTCCGTGTGAACTCATCGTGAATGTTGTACCAGTTATTAAATAAGGTTTATTGATTTCAATTATTGATAGATATATGCAATAATTCTGGTGGTACGGGAAAGGAACTCTATTAGCAAGTGAGCAGCTCTCAGTAAAAACTCCTCACCGATCACAGAGATGACGAGACTCACTCGACAAAGCGCGGACGGGTGCCAGAGGCACGAGCGAGGCGTCTTAAACTGCCCAGCAACCGTTACTGGATCACGACCTGGGCTGGACGGGGAAAGCAGTCACGCGTCATTGCCCAGCAAATTCTTTTTCTTAGCTGAGCGGGCAAGACGAAAGGCGGGCAGGAAAGAGCGATGATTTTCTGATTAGAAGTCCATTAACTCGGTGAATTCGGCTCCAAAAATTTTGAAATGAGCAGCAAAACGGAACGAGAGCACTCTAAAATAGTAGTGCATAGATAAGAGCTGTTGAGATAAAGTTCTTTAAACGTTTCCAGTGCTATATTTGAAGTATAGAAGTTATATAAGAAAGTTAAGGGGTAATGCATTTGTCTTTTTATGCTCGTTAGGTCACTCATTGTTACATATCATGTCTGAAAATCACTCATACGGAAATATTTTGTGCAAGGAAATGGGACACGAGATAGTAGGCTTTTCAAAATAGCTTCAGTTAGTGCTACTATCTTAGGAAAAGAAACCCCAATTGGGGAATTCATTTTCACGGTTCATCCTTCATGTTCACAAAAGTAAGTGAACAATTTGTAGTAGAATCAGCGTCCAAAGTGGCGAGAGATTCTAATGAATAATATTGTTGCCAAATATCATGCAGAAATTATGATAGAGACTGGATAATTGTCTTGGCTGCACGTTCGCAATTTCCGAGTTCTATCAAAAAACTTGAAATGATTTTTTCAATTTCCTCAATTACCTTCAATCATTACCTTATTTTCAAAATTGTATTCTTGATTACTTCACCTCAACTACTTCAAATTCATTTCTTTATTACAAATAAACGTAAAGGACACAGTTACAGAGCTTGGTTCAGATTATTCACGCTCTATCTGTACCTTAGTTTGAAACTTGGGTCAGTGTTATTAACGTAGCAATAAATCTAACAGTTTTTAAAGATTTATTTACTTATGAAACGCTGTTGAACACATAGTTTTCTATAACTTCGTGGTATGTAATTCACAACCTGGTAAGAGCTTGGCACAGCTGTAACGATCGTTTCGTCTGAGGCTGAAGGAAATGAGATTGATAATTTTAGGGAGCTGCCTTGCATCTAAAAATGTGCCGCATTTCATTAAAATGCACCATTTCTTCCTTACAGAGTTTAAGCTTTAAGCTGGGTGTGTAGAAATTTTGCATTTAAAAACTTTTTGAAGCCCTGTTTTGTCGTTCATGACAGAAACGTATTCTTTTAGATAAGTGAAACGCGTATCCACGATACCGTTTCTTATCCCAGCCCAGTCAGCTCTGCATCTGCTGGAATAGTTAGCCTTGTCAGTTACAATTTCCTTCTCAAAGGAGGGAAGAGAAATGACTTCCGACTTTCTGATTTTGCCGGAGGCTTTCACCCTCACCTCGTAATTATGAAGTGTTACGAGTTAGTACATTTAACAATTGCTGTTAACACTTGCAGTACTTTCTATCTCAGCGAATTGATGTGAATCTCCTACACATAAAGATATAATGTGTACTCATTTACTAAGCCGAAACACTGGCTGAGTTCAAACGGCGTTAGCCGAATTTTCGTTATGTTCTTATTAGCTCACGGTTAAAATAACGTATATTTATCCATTTTCAAAAATATTGATATGTAAGCCATAATAATAATATCTCAAGTCGGGCATGCGTAATAAAAATGTATTCCATTAACTTGAATTACGGGTTCGACTGTTCCATGAATATCGGCCTGGCGTGTTGGTGGGCAGCTTGTCTGAGATTCTTCGCTCTGGCACGGATCAGAAGACGTAGAGCTTAATTAGAATAGTTTTCTTTATTTCAGAACGTTCACCTAAGTCTGGCAAACCTTGAGACGTCTTGAAAGATACTCTGAATTCATATATTACTCGACGACTCGTTACCCATTGTCAGGTTGGCAGATAGTTGCATCTGACAACTCTATAGGGTTACCAGATACTGAGTATTATGCGCGGTATAACACTACTTGTAAAAAGGCCAAATTCCTAAGTTTTGGCCAGAAAACGACGATATGGCAACACTTGTTTTGCCCCGGCAAGTTTTCGGCCGTTCTGTTAAAAATAAGGGAGCTTCAACGCGTGCTAGAGAGTGATCCTTCGCTGCAGCGGGCGGACTCCGGCTGGAAGCTTTATTTTAAAACATTCTATGTTTCTCCACCAGCGTTATAGTTCGATAAAATTAATACGTTAGTTTTTATTTTGGAGTATTCAAGTTTGTTTCGAAAGCCTTTATGCCTTTATTTCATATTGTTTATTTCTCTAAATCAACCCCAGTCTGAATGATTTTCACTTGAGATTGAAAAAGTTATTGTAAACTTATGCAATGAATAATTTGAAACACAAATGAATTTCATTATATGCTATGACTGCTTAATGTGGATGTTTTCTAAATTTTCCTCGGTCTGTGTATCAATTAATTACTTTTATGAGTCTGAAGCTGTAATGTCGATGAGTACAGATTTTTTTTCCCAAAGGTACACAAATTAAAACTCGACTAAATATTTTTCCATGCTTTTTACTCAAGAATTACGATTTTAAGGCATGAAAGTTATCTTAATCTTTCAACACTTCCGGCTCATGCATTTCGGCGGCACCAAGGCAGATAATTGGGGTTTGCCTTACAAAAGGCGTAGGTGGTTGCCTCTGCTCATAAAACCTGAGAGTAATCGGAGTGCGAAATGAAGGCGTTGCTGGCATAGGCGTGCAGGACGCGAGGGGCTGCGCGTGTTGCTGGTGGCTGGTGGTAGCCTCACCATATGTGGGAGGAGCCTTGTTTGGGCTGGTGTTGCTCTCCTGTTTCTGTTTATGTTGCTGTTGCTATTGCTAATGTTGCAACTGCAATTGCTGATGTTGCTACTGCTATTGCTGATGTAGCTACTGTTATTGATGATGTTGCTATTGCTGATGTTGCTGCTGCTATTGCTGATGTTGCTGCTGCTATTGCTGATGTTGCTGCTGCTGATGCTCTGGATGTTATTGTTGATGTTGTGGATGCTGTTGTTGATGTGGCTACTGCCGTTAAGCACCGATTGCTCTTTGATCCAATACGAAATGGCACTCTCCTCTATCCTCTCCAGGGAACACCTTGGTTGTAGTTAGAGAGTTTTAGAGCAACTTATGATCTAACGCTTTTTGCCTACACCGTTCTAAAACAGCTTCTTCTAGCTGGGTTGTTGCTGGAGTTATTTCCCGTCCCTGCGTCTCGGTTTGGGACTTGCGCTTCCCCCCTTGCCGTCGCTGCACGGTCCGCTGGTCACGCTGGACACCGTGGTCCACCCTCACAAAAAGTCCTGCTCAGCCTCTCATTATGGCAGCTCGCTCCACTTCATGGCGGCCTCACGGCGCTCATGCTGCTCTTCTCATCAGCTCTGCCAATTGTACGGAAACGTCTTCAAATCTCAGAGTTCGATAGTGCGACGCACGCGAGCTTCCTCATGTTTTCGCTCGTGTTTTTATCCATTCTAACTTTCAACTGACGTGAAATGATCGATGAATGACTGATGTATTTAGAATAATTTATTTTTCGTTGCGTTTTGCTTTTGAGTTGAAATTTCTGCGAATTAAGACGTAATAGGTTGAAGAAGCTCCAATAAAGGATTTACTTATTTTGTCTACGACTCAAAAATGCGACTCATCGTTTAAAAATTCACAAATCTTTTAGCTCCCTCTTGAAATTAGTGTCGCAGTTTGGAACATTCTATAAAAGGGCCTTTTTTACTCCATGAGTTGATTACAGGCTTCGGGTTAGCAAAGTAAAGCAGTGCGCCAAACCGGTCTTTCTGTAGGTTTTTGTTTGAAAATTATTTGAGCATCTGAACACCAGGCTGCCAAATGTATCTATAAAATGGGCTGACTGAAGCGGACCAATCTCTAAATGGATCGCTTCAGGCTCTATTTCAGACAAAAGATGTCACTGTGAGATGTTCTTCTTGGAGGTAAAGCGGTTCACTGGTAATATTCCACCAACTGAAGCGGTGATTGACTGCTTTATTGATATTTTGAGGTTGACAGGAAAAGTTACTGCTCTCTTTGGAACATCTTGTCTCTCAAATTGAGTGAAGGTTAAATATGCGGAGCCATTTTTTGTATTTATCTACGAGAATATCCGAATCAGCTTTGAGGTATGTCCATCTTTCAAAACGTCCCGCATAAAGTGCTACGCGCTAGGCCCGCATACGACAGGAGTTCAAACTTGCTTTGCCGCGCGAGTTTATTCTAGGCTGAATTTTTGCAACTGCAATTGAGTCCTTCGCTGCCGGACAACTTGAAGTTGGAGGTTGGAAAGAGTCCGTCTTCTCAATTTCGTGCCTGTCTTCGCGCCGAGAACGTCTCAGTTACTCTTATTGAGAGCTCTTGTGGGCCACACGTCGGCAAAATTAACGTGTCTCGTCCACAAAATGTT
Organism: Platorchestia sp. MABIK; assembly: GCA_014220935.1. Taxonomy (NCBI): domain Eukaryota; kingdom Metazoa; phylum Arthropoda; class Malacostraca; order Amphipoda; family Talitridae; genus Platorchestia; species Platorchestia sp. MABIK. The sequence continues at coordinate 84,024 of JACJUY010001092.1, forward strand.
ACCGCTTTTTCTTAAAAAATGCTTTACAAATGGAACGACGTCTTCGTAATTTATCGCTTTGATGCGCACCTAGATTCACACATCCATCACCGCGGTTTTCTGCTGTTGTCTCACAGAAGTTCACCGATCAGCCGCAGTGCGGCGCTGCGGCGGTGTTCCAGAACTGAATGGAGCCGCTCCCGAGGGTGCGTCATGCTGGGTCGTGCGTCTGCAGCTCCTTCGTTTATTCTCCCGGCGGTATTCTGATTTGTCTTAATGGCTTCCGTGAGATTACTGCATTTTTGTCAGCGATTTATGCATTTTTTCAATCTTGTTCGGTTTCGCGCAGACCAGTGTTTACAACTGGCTAATTCTGCGCATCAATTTGTGGCAAATTTTGTGCGTTGTTATTTTCTTTTACATACGTTGTAACTGTTTTTTTTAGTTTTTAAGAGTCTGTGGAATTCTCGGTGCTTTTTTACTACTCGTAGTCATTCTTTTACCTCACTCTCCGATTACTTCCCAATTGATATCCTTAAAGTAGGGCTATGGTATTCACTAGCATTGCATAATTTTTGTCCTTTTCTTTATTTATATCGTTTAGTGCCTTAGAAAACATTTATTGCATTCAGTGTTACCATGTCAATTTCTATAATTTTTTATCATTTAGTGTTTATAGAAAATAGTTAGTGCATTCAGTGGTACCGTGTCAATATCTATATTTTATCATTTAGTGCTTTAGAAAATAGTTATTGCATTCAGTGGTACCGTGTCAACAAATATATTTTATCATTAAGTGTTTATGGAAAAAAGTTATTGCATTCAGAGTACCATGTCTACATGCATTGGGCGCAGAGCCACGTAAGTGCATGCCAATAGGCAGGTGATGAAGCCTTTAAAATTGCTTCACATCCCAAGCACCGCAAGCTCTGCTCTGCCATTCATATCGAACAAGATTCAAAGCTGAACCACGGCCAGCTTGTGCCTTGAGCACCCAACAAGCCGGGCTCTCTTAACTAAAAGAGAAGCAGTTGACCTTCACGAGATCGACTTCAGTGTCTGTCTCTCTCTCTCTATCTGCGTCTTCCTCCAGGATCTCCTAAGTCCATCTGGACCTCACTATCGGTCGCTGTGTTTCCGTCATGTGTTCGTAAGCCCTCGTTTTTTGCCCCCAAAATCAGACAAGTTTGAGAACGCTCGCTTTTGTGACTCTAAGTGTCGTAATCTGGCGCATTCAGCCATCTGTTCCGAGACCACACGAGGTCTTGCTGCACAATTCCGATTGACGTTCCAATATTTTTCTTGTGTGTTTCTGAACTTTTTTACCCAGGCGAGCAAAACCAGTAATTAGACGCGGCTGCTGTACGGAGGATAATTTACTTTTTTAATCTTTGGTGCTGCTGTTCAGTCCGTTTCTGTCGATACCAAAAGCTGATCCTGGTCGGTCTCGCAGTGAGGAAGACGTTTCCAGCTTTATTCTTCTCTCGCGTCGAGTGCAAAATGCAGAAATTATTTTATGCTGATGTTTCCATGTAGGGCAGTTCGAATATGACATTTCTTACTATATATAAACAAGAAATTAGAATATAATGTTGGTAACTTCCTCAGGAGCCATGAATAAGACTCTCGATCCTGTTACTGTAAAAGAACTACTAAATGCGTTGCGAGCGGATGTGACGACTATTCACTTATTTTAAACAGCACCGCAGATATTGTACTGGGCGCCTTACTTATTACTGATGATGAGCGTTAGTTAAACATCTCTGCCCCCTCAGGGGGATACAACTATTGTATCTATGGGAATTAGCACTCCCAGAGAGAATTGTGAAGGCCTGAGCTGAGAGTTAGGTAGGCCTTCTTTTTATTGAAATAAAAGGTTGTTTGCCATGTTAAGGACCACCTTTTTCGGTTCACTGCTGTCCTGTTTTTCAACACCTACTACTTTCTTCTTCAACTTATATCTTGTTTCATGAACTTCTTTCCTAACTTACTGTTTCTATGCCCCTTCTGCATAGATTCCGCATTCTCTAATATCCATACTAAATGGTGCCTTTCTCTCTTTGAAATGCTCTTTTTTGTAGCGGTTAGGGAGGCTTAAAGTAACCTACAATCTAATCTAAAACATCTCTGCTTTTCTGTTCTTATTACACGAGTGGACGCATTTGCTCCTGTATTTCGCAGGGCTTACAGTGAGGTTCATTGCTTGGGAAATGTCTGTGAGGGAAGATGCGTGTAAATAAAATGTTTAACCAGCCTTAGAACGTCATAATTTTTCGTTCCATGTGCAGGCAGACGCACAATTGATTTTACTCATGCACTCAAAAGGGATCGTGGCCAAGCCTCAAGGCAGAAATTTATTTGGTACAAACGAATTAAGAATGTGTACATAAACATGTGCTCTGTAGCTTTCATGTACGTTTTTGCTACCCAGTTAAATTTATGCAAAGTAGTTACTTGTACCAGTCTAGTATATGCGTATCGACATTAGTGTCCACTACGAACATACACAATGAGTATGCAGCTACGCTCACACACACACACACAAAGGTGCACACACACACACCTACACTGCTGCACACACACACACACACAAACACACCTACACTGCTGCACACACACACACACACACACTCACACACAAACACCTACACTGCTGCCCAGCTATGTGCGCACTACCAGAGTGCGGCTGTAGTGGGTGCAGCACACCGCACCTCAGCTTGCAGCGAGTGTACGTCGCAAGATCCCACTACCAGAGAAAGGCTCGGATTTAACTCTACTACGCTGTGATCTTCTTAATGTACTATTTTACGTTCACTCATTGGTATTCGGCTCAACATAATTTTGCGGGGGGAAATTGTTTTATGCTAGATGGTAGAGACAAGGGGATTTTTTCTTTTCGTTGATTTCACTCTCCAGCGTTGGGCCTTTCTTACTGAGATATATTTTCACTGCGCTGGTCGCTGCTCATTGCATTTAACGCAATTTTGCAATGGGAAATTGTTTTACGCGAGGTGGTAGAGACAGATGGTCTTTCTCTGCACGTGGCATATAAAGGTTTAGGGTTGGCGTTATCGAACTCCTCTTGGCGCATATCCCACTCGTTCCCCTGCCTTCCTTCGCCCTGTTCTACCGAAGTACCTTACAATTAGTTCTTCTCTGGAACTTCCCGAGCTGAGGATTGAGTAGGCCTTCTTTTTGTTGAAATAAAATGTTGGCTCGTCATGTTAAGGACCACTTTGTTTCGGCTGCACTGCTGTCCTGTTTTTCAGCGCTTACTACTCTTTTCTTCTACTTGAATGCCGTTTCATGCACTTCTTTCTCAGCTTACTATTTCTTTGCACTTTGTCCCCTCAGGGGGATACAACTATTGTATCTATGAGAATTAGCGCTCCCAGGGGGACTATGTGAGGGCCCGAGCTAAGGGTTAGGGTTAGGTAAGCTTCCTTTTTGTTGAAATAACATAGGTTTTTGCTCTGTTACGGACCATCTTTTTTCGGTTCACTGCTGTCCTGTTTTTTCAACACCTTCTACTTTCTTCTTGAACTTTGATCTTGTTTCATAAACTTCTTTCTCATCTTACTGTTTCTATGCCCTTTCTGCGTAGATTCAACGTTCCCTAAACTCCATACTAAATGGTGCCTTCCTCCTTCCTCTCTTTGGATCGCCTTTGTAGCGGATAGGGAGGCTTAAACTAACTAATAATCTAATCTAATCTTTGCACTTTGTTGCATAGATTTTGCATTCCTTGATCTCCATACTGAATGGCGCCTTCCTCTTTCCTCTCTATGAAACGTCTTTGTTACGGTTAGGAAGGCTTAAACTAACGTCTAATATAATCTCCATACTAAGTGGTGCCTCCCTCCTTACTCTCTTTGGAAGGTCTTTGTTGGAGTTAGGAAGGCTTAAACTAACATCTAATCTCTGGCGCACTCATTTGCAGTCGGACCAGCTGCAGCTGGTGCAGAAGCTCCAGCTTTCCTCCCAGCTGGCACCATCCTTCATGCGCTCATCAAATTTTTTTCAGGGTCGACGCGAGAAGGGCATGCCAACAAAGGCATGATTGATACACCGTACAGCGCTGGAACCAATCTCGTTGCGGTGCCCTGACTTCCTGGCCCGCTGTACTCATTGTTATCCGTAACTTCTTGTATTTTTAGAGTTTTCACGGGCTTGCAAAAATTTCCTCAGCAATGCAGCTTCTGCTGCTCTAAAATTACGTTCAAATTTAATTAAAGATAAAAGGAACTCTAGTAGTTCCTAAAAAATGTCCACAGCAATGCAGCTACTGCTGATCTAAAAATACGTGCAATTTTTAAGGAGAGAGAAAACTTAGCTCTTTCGGTTCAACGGGGGTAGTATGTGTACCATCGTATCACTGATTCGATGACGGTCGTTCAATCTCCACTCCCTGCATCGTTCTTGAAATGTGTACGATCGTATCACTGATACTCCAGCGATGACGGTCGCTCAACCTCCACTCCCTGCATTGCCCTTGATATGTGTACGATCGTATCACTGATCCTCCAGCGATGACGGTCGCTCAATCTCCACGCGAACTCTAACGCCCCACTTGCGTGCTCTTCTCACGCTCATCGACGTCCATAACCGCACTCCTCCCTGCCACTTCTCTTCGAGCTCGCGAATCCGCACGCAGTCTCACGCGTGCCGGGCGTTCTCCCGCCAACCAAAAAGAAGCAATTAGAAGCAATTAAACGGGGCTTCTGTGAAGTTTACCGTCTTGAATGAGATCGTTTCGTACCTGAGACCTCCCTAACAGACGATTGTGTTCATTTGGTGTTCACCCTGTTCGATTAGAATGGTTTGAATGCAGTCTTCAGACGTCTCTTTCATTCTTCAGTCTTAAAATGGTTTGAATGCAGTCTTCAGACGTCTCTTTCATTCTTCAGTCTTAGAATGGTTTGAATGCAGTCTTCAGACGTCTCTTTCATTCTTCAGTCTTAGAATGGTTTGAATGCAGTCTTCAGACGTCTCTTTCATTCTTCAGTCTTAGAATGGTTTGAACGGTTGGGTAGGGATCTTTTCAAAATAATGTGAATTTTTATTTGACCAGACACAGGAATATCAGAAAAGGAAAAAGCTCGTTTTTAACTCCAAAGGGCTTTTTGAAGTTCAAAATTAGGCAACTTGGTTTTTACAGGCTGTGGTGCATTTATCGTTTGAAAAATTTCTTGTTTCTCAAGTCTCGTATTTTTTCGATAAGTTTTTACTGGGCTTTTTCTTTCTCTCTTCACTAAAACTGCACTAATCCTTTGAGAAAGAGTTGGAGTTTCAATGTTTTTAGAATTTTTTTGTTAACGTATAAATATTTATACACCAACAATCTTTCGAAAGAGGGTAATGTTAAAACGCACAGAAGAAGAACACCCGAAAAAGCTTAAATGAACTAAAAATCCAAAGATATGAATGAAATATTTTGAGAGGATTTTTAGATATTTTGGTTTTTTTGTTCACCAAGTCTTTTTTATCTTTTATGTTCATTTTTGTCTCTTTTTTGCATTTTTTGCCTCACTGTGGTTTTGTATTTTTTAATATTAACTTAGGATACAAACAAGGTTTGACAGTATTTAAGTATAAATGTGCGCATTAAAACTAC
>JACJUY010001092.1:98927-126994 GCA_014220935.1 Platorchestia sp. MABIK
CAATACAAATTTAAAGTCAATTGTGGTTATCAACTTTGAAAATAGCAAGCATTAAATAGATCGGGCTTTTAATGAGCTTTCATTAATTAAGTATTAGTAAAAAATGAGTTGGTGACTTTAGGGGGGTCAGCAGCACTTTGAAAATGACCTAAGTGACCACCGGTGGGTCACTTCGCAGGAAACGTGTTAATTTGCCGACAGGAAGCTTAACGCGTTGACTGCGATGAACTAAACCAGTGGCATTCATTGCGCGTCTCTCGTAAAATATATAAATAATTACTATACAATTTATGTAATATACGCTAACCTGCAGTAGCTGGCTCTCTCAATCAATGTGTTTAACCAAAGTGGCTCTCCGGGAAAAAAATTAGTTAAGCCGAAGTTCAGTATTCATCTTCCATTTGAAGTTAAAAGTTGTTATTAATGTTACAAATAGTTGACATTAGGATAAATTGAATACTATTAAGTCTAAAAGATTGCTAAAATTTTTCTAACACATCGATGGGTCGTTCGAACTCTGAAAACTTAAGCACGACCCATCGATCGGTCGAATTGCAAGCAACGTGCTGAAATTATTTCTTCCCATCTAAGCGAGCTCAGGAACTTAACATGACAATTTATAAGCAGCGTCAAGAGTTCAGTCTACACTTCACCTGGCAAATGCTTTGTTATGGTTCTTTATATTCTGGAACTGAGAACTGTACACAGCAAGTAATGCTTGTCTGCGAAAAGACCGACAGACCAGGAAGTCAGGGACCCGGGAATGTGACGTGGCATTCATGAGTGGACGGAGCTTCTCATCTTGGACGTGGACGTATCCTGTGTACGATCACCTGAGCATTTGCGGTCTTCTAATTTAAGTGCTGAACCAAACATAAAATGATCTATCCATGTCGAGTCCTAATTTGATGAGTAAGCAAGACTCTAACATTTTGACAGCAACTGATTCAACAGAAGTTGTTGAAAACGAATTGGGATATATGTGTACCACTATCGGTAAATTTCTCATTTACGTACCTGAATAAAGGAAAAAATTTCAATTACTTCACTACTTTTTCATTAGAATAGATTTTACCGTACGTGGTAGAGCATCGTCATGCTATTACATTCTTCACACTTCTTGGAAAGAGAAAAATCTATTCGGGAAAAATCCACCCTGCTAATTACAAAATGACTTAAACAACCTTAACAACAGCGCAAACGTACTCAACGCTTTAAAATCTATCTCGAAGGGAGCTCTGCTTTTCGCTTGAGCTTCTAATTTCCCGTCTGCGCATGCGTGTTCGTATTTGCGTGTCTCGATTACTCATCATTGGCAAACACCATGACTTTATTCGGTGCATGATACTGATATACTTCACGGCCACCGTGCCCTTCACCTTTTCTCTCAATTTTTTCTGATCTGTGTGTCGTGTTTCTTTGGAAAGTTTTTGCTTTTTGGGGTTTCTTACTTCAACAGATGTTATTCATTTCCTTTAGATTATTAGGTGCGAAGCGTCGTTTTTTGAGTTGCAAAAAAGGTAAAAGCGGCGCTGTTTATAATTCTTCTTTCACCACAGTCCTGCGAATTGCACAGACGTTCAAACGGATCCACGTTGAACTGCCCAGTTCGACAAAAAATGAGATATTTTTGTCGAGGCTAAGTTTTTAGTAAAAATGGTGAAAATGACACCTCTACTCTTCGAGCTGGGGCACGACACCGCGCCATGAACTTGAGTGTCACCGCATGCCATCCGGCGAATTTATCCCCTAATGCCGAATTTATCCCCTAATGCCGAATTTCGTCAAGTTGTGTTTCTTTCCCAACCCATTTTAACACGTTGACGGCGTATCGGGACATATGTGCACCACTAGGTAAATTTTCTCATTTACGCATCGATGTAAACGAAGAGCGTTTCAATTGTTTCAACACCTTTCGAGGCAACATCCAGTTGAAATAACACTTGCCCACGGCAGTACCTACCATGTTTTTTTTCAATTCAGCTTCGGTGGGATCTCTATGTTGTCTAAATCTCATGGTTTATCTATCAACTTAGGACCTTTATGTAAAGAAATATTTAAAATCCAATGAGTTGTTACACATTGTACATATTGCTCTATCAACTTTTTTGGCCATAATAGATTTTTCTTCATTTCTTCTCTTTACTTTGGAGTGCCGTACGTGTCTCGCGCCAGTCTCGAGAAGCGACACGTGTTTTTAGGCGCGTCCTGTGCGTATTTAAGTATACACTCAACGCATGCACTGACAGGGGCGGCCTTTAGAGTGCCATTCATGGATGCATGCAAATTCGCAGGCTTCATGGCCTATCGTAGAGTGTTTAGCCGTTAATTCAACAGGGAGCTGTGTATACTGATGGGTAACTTTGTATGCATCTGTATCCTCCTTCCTCTCTTTGGAACACCTTTGTTGTAGTTAGGGAAGCTTAGACTAGTTCTTAATCAAATCTAATTTTATACGTCATGTCTCGGGATTGTGAGTTTTCTGCTGCTGTGCGCCATGCATCGTCGTATTCAACACATTGATCCTAACGTGAGCGACCGGTGGCCACGGAGGGTTTTAATGATGCTGCTGACCGACCTAGAGTACTAACTCAATTTTTAAATGTACTTTAATGAAAGCTAAGTGAAGGCATGATCAAGTTAATGTTCGCTATTTTCAAAATTACTGACTATAATTGAATTTAAATTTGATTTAAATATTAAACTTCAGTTCAACCAATTACGATCAGTGTCAGAGAGCTTTATTATTCACAACGCTCTAAAATATCTAGAGATTAAAAAGGTGCATTCTTTAGTATATTTGAGAGATTTTATTTCCTGCACTGGGTACCCGTTTGTAATGCCAATTATTATTAAATTAAATTCCTAAGGTGTTATACATTCTTCGTTATCGTAATTAACTTCAAATCATTTAACTACCCAAACCAACTATGTGGACAATCTACTTCTACTAAAACTGAGTAAATTAAGACACTTAGTACTGGCAGATAAGAAACAAGTACTCCGCACACTAATGCCAGTATAAGATCTTGATCATACACTGCACAGTAACATTTAAGTTACGTCAAAACTTCTGGCCCACAGGCAGCACTGATCTAAGCACTACCGTACAAAAAGTGTTATTTTGGGAGCATTTCACATTCGCTGTTTGCAGTCCGGCCGTCAGAAGAGACCGTCAAGTTCAGAGGCTCCATAAGCTTTCATGGCCAACGTCTGGTCTTTCGGAGTCTGGTCGTGTTGGTCGCACTCTCAGGTGAGCTGTGGTAAATTTTTGTTGGTTACAAGAAGGGGTGGGAGTAGGTGGCATATAACGAGGAGAACAATGGTCCGGGAATTCATTTCACTTCAGTGGACGTGAAAAATAAATTTTAGGTTAACTTCAACTGTCAAAATAAGTATAAAATATCGTAAATTTTGTGCGTTTCTTCATGCGCACGTTATTTGCCCACTTATTAGTGACTATGAAATAGTTTAGTGAGTTACAATATTATAAAATATTCCTGAATGATAACTTAAATGGACGGTATCAGTGTGCTTCTTATTTGTGATGACGAACGCAATTTAGTTTAAGAGAATCGGGATGTCTGAATGCCGATTCTCGTTAGCTATCAGCTTTAGCAGCTATCATTTCATTGCAGTTTCCCACGTACATTTCGTTCCTAAATCCGGATGCGGTCACTCAGCATTTAGCAACACTTCAGGGCTGCCAGATGCAATTGGACCTCAAGGCTTAATTTCATTTGAAAAAGTCTTGAATTTGGCAATGTTGACGAGAAAAGGTACAATTTAATTCTCCTGTTCTAGAAATCGTCATTTTAACGACTAATTGTGTGACTATTTCTTTATTTTAATATAGAACAATGAGTAGAAAATATGAAGCAAGCTCCGTGTTTGAACTGCTCGCTTGGTTGCAATAAGCGGTGTTGCCGAAAACACAAGTTTCGCTTCCCCGGAGTTCAAAAGGTGATCTAAGTATCCTCCATTTTATCGCGTATTTTGGTGTCCAACTGACAGCTGGATTTTTAAAATTTAAATTATCTAAAATTCGAAATGGTTTGATAAGAGCGCAATCAATTGTTTTTCAGATTGTTCACGCTCGTGTTGAGTGTGGGACTGTATAGCTGAGGATGAACTAAGTTATGTTGTCCACGTTTAATTTGAAGTTATTATCCTGAAATTTTGCCATTCTTTTTGCGTCAAAAGTTAAACTATAATTTATATATCAGTCAATCAACTGAATTAAGTTAATTAATCTTTCTGAAGTTAATGAAATTAATTTTTCAGTTAAAAATTAATCTTTAACCTCATGTATGAAACACTAAAATATTTTTCCGAGTAGTGAGCTAACGTGAAGGTAGAATAGAATAGAAGATGGCATCAGAAACAAGTCAAGTGTCCCATTTTTGCGCTGTTCCCAAGTCCCGTGGCGTCCGACACCAAACACACACACACACACACCAACGAAACACATCCACAATAATCAATTTTAACGCACACGCAACAGTACATTCATTTAACGCTATGTCTTTTTACGATAATAGTCAATCTCTGAGTACACTACCCAATCTAACTTTTTCGCCGCCTGCTTGCATGTTTTCCGACGCCTAAGCGATTTAATATGTTGCTCACGATTGTGCGGTTGCTACGGTCAGTTTGGTTAGGTTAGAAGTCGTATTGAAAAACCGGCTTTGCTGCTCTAATACATTCTTACCGTTTCTAAAAAGTGTAAAGAATACAATTGAACCATAATATGTTATCTTGTCTCCTAAAATTTATTTCGTAAAAGGTAGCCAAATAGTTGAAATTTTATTCGTATATTCTAGTACGTAAATGAGCAATTTACCTAGAGGTACATATTTGTGCTAATACGTAGTAAACGTGTCAAGCGATTAAATCGCTTAGGCGGCAAAAAATATGCATGCAGGCGGCGAAAAAGATGGACTGGGTATAGTTGCGCGTCACTCACCGTCGTTCTTGTACGCCATTAATGGTAGTGTCAGGACGTGGATGATCGCCGTGAAAATTGATCATAGGGTTGACAGGGAGAGTCAATTGCCGCCTTGGAGGTGTCAGCTCACCGCCAATAATTGCGCGACTCCGCCCGTCGAAATTGCAGGCAATTTAAGAAATACTAGCGCTTGTTTGCTGAAGGAAAAGCTGAGGCGGATGAAGCTATCGCTTTGTTGGCATCAGACGTGAATGACGATCTAATAATGCTTTATGAGTTGTTGAATTGTGATTTTGTGTTAACTACTTGAATTGTTGAAGACCGCGCTTCTAAGAACATCGTTGATTTCCTTTTAGCACTTTGCTAGCGACACCACTCATCGATGGGTCGTGCATAAGTTCTTGCTGCTGCGATACGACCCTTTGATGGGTCGTTTGAAAAATTGTAACAATCTTTTAAAATTGATGGTATTTGATGGACCCAGTTAATGTTTGGTATTTATGAGATTTTTATTTCAAATTTGAGTTGAAGATTGAACTTCAGTGCAACCCATCGCAGTCAACGTGTTAAGGAAGCTCTTGGTTATTTCTGAGCATGGTTCATCTTCCATTTTTGAAATTCGCTTACAGTATGTTTCGAGCCATGAGCAAAGCTTGTGTCACAAGACGAACAAGTTCAGGCAGGTTGGTTTCTCAGTCTCTATGTATAATTATGCCTCGATACAATGATACGAAAAAATTATGTTGGTGCTGTTTTTGTTACTGAGGAAGTATCAATAGATGGAATTTACACGTATCGTTTCTTGATATCCCTAGAATTTCTTATACTTGTTCAGTTTAATTAAGATTTTTAGTAAAATGACGTTATAGTCACGCGTATCATTTGGAGATTAGATAGAAATTTGTGAACAGTAATTTCCCATCTGTTTAAATAATGGCTAGTATTAGGTTGTTTATTTTTTTAGAATATTTTCGTATGCGTTCGATTTTTAGAAACATTTTAGGGAAACCAACATATAGTCTTCTACTCACAGTCATCGGTTAGCGTCATAAATTTTCATAAGTTTCCCTTTAAAATTCATTCACTGTCTTTCACTTGATGTACATTTATCTCCTTTTGGCGCCATTTTCCTCTTAACACGCTGAGTGCTGTGTGACCCACCGGTGGTCACTGGGGGATTTTAATGATGCTGTTGACTAACCACTAGTCACAAACTCAATTTCCATTGTTACTCAATCAAAACTAGATGAAAGCACGATCCATTTCTTGGTTATTATTTTTAAAATTAATCTCTAAAACTAACTTTCATTTGCATTGAGAGTTAAAGTTCAGTTAAAACCGTCGCACATAACGCATTAAAATAAATCCACTGCTCGCAAATCACGAGCACATCACACCTGTGCACAAAATTAACCAACATGAAACATGACTTTACTTGACGTAGGTGCTGAGGCAAACAAGCGAGAGCATAGTTAGCGCCTTCGAAACCACGGGGGGAAAATCAACGATCAGGCGTCATGCTGCAGTCATTTCCCGTGGCCTTTCCAGCAAACCTCCAGCCCTCGGATCCAAAAAAACGCAGCACGTCCCAAAACTTGGAATTCGACGCAGTGAAAGTGAGCGCTCAAGTCGATGTTTTCGGCGTTTTTATGCTGCGGGCAAAGACGGAGTTTTTCACTGTCAGGTTCTGCGGCACACGCGTTGCCTAATTTTGCCACTTCGTAACTTTGTGAGGCTGTCGCGCGAAAAATGTTGTTTTCTTCAAGGTTCTGAAGGAGATCGCGCAATTAGTCCACGCTGGCCGTTGCGTAATGTTCCAGTGAGTGAACTACTATTGGATTATGTGGGCGCTTGGTCACGGTCTTGAATGTGGGTGCGCATGTAGGCCAGACATGTTACATTATATATGAATGTGCATGGTCATAATCTTTTAGCTAAGCCTATCACGAACTGGCGAGTCGGTCGTGCATGCGGTGTTTGTTTCATCGTGGGCTCGCGTGCTGGTGATGTTTCAGTAATTTTACGCTCTCCGTTCGGTTTGGGATTTCAAAAGTACGGTTCGGGATTGCAGAAGAACGGTTTGGGATTTCAGAAGAACGGTTTGGGATTACAGAAGTACGGTATACATGAACGTACTTCGGTCACGTTTCAGTATATAAGGCATCGGCTTCATGTGGCTGAAAACATATTCTATTTTTCTGGAGTTGGTACGAAAAAGTAGTTTTTTCGAATACAAATTAAGAGTTTAAATTGAAAGAGCACTAACGTACCCTCAATGATCTTTTTGATGTCATCCTACTTTCTTGCATGGTTTGCTGAAATAATTTTTATTACAAAGTGCACTTATTAGTGCCGTATTTAATGAGACCTGCAATACAAAGTTTGTTTCTTTTAGTGATTTTCATATGAACATCCCCTGACGGGGATACAGATATTGTATCTATGGAAATTAGCACTCCCAGGGAAAAATGTGAGGGCCCGAGCTGAGAGTTAGGTAAGCCCTTTTTTTGTTGAAAAAAAATGTTTTTGATATGTTGAGGATTATCTTTGTTCGGTTCACTGCTGTCCTGTTTTCCAGCACCAACTTTCTTCTTCGACTTTGATCTTGTTTCATTATCTTTTTTCTGAACTTATTGTTTGTACCCCCTTTCTGCATAGATTCTGCGTTCCCTTAACTCCATACTAAATGGTGCCGTCCTCCTTCCTCTCTTTGGATCGCCTATGTGGCGGATAGGGAGGGTTAAACTAACTAATAATCTAATCTAATTTTTCATATGAATATTTTGTCCTAGAAAAGTACGACGCTGGCGACTACGACAATGTTCATTTTCTGTAAATCCTCCTCGTCATAAAATTGCTCGTTGGCGTAAACGATTTCTAAATTCGTCAATCGCCTGACAAAATGTCAAAAATCCCGCTGGAACATTCAGCGAATGTATCTCTGCACGAGCACGATTCTATCTTTGGTGTAGCACTCTTCTTTATATACGCTCCTGGAGGGCAGAATACGAGATATGCTAGGAAATGTACGTATTCCATGAATAGTTTTAAATTTTCAGATGCGTATCGGGTGCGGATCATAAGTGTAAGTGTATAAGTCGTTGCCTATATTTCCTGTGTATGGGGAGAGGGGGGATAGTTCTCTGAAATACACCAAATATCGCAATGTTTCAGAGTCCATCAGAATTGGACGACTGGTTTTCGAGCGTCAATTCTCATACAAAACGTTCACACGGATGAATATTATGCCTGTGAAGTCCTCACGATTACAATGTCGTGGCTTGTCCTTGAACATACTCGTACTTGGTGAATTAGCGCACTTCAGGAGTAGGTCAAGTTTCTGAGCCATCCTCATGTGAGTCTATCCACGTCTCTGAGCTGCTCGAGAATCTACCTTCATTGAGGGGATTTCTGACTTCCCTCACTGCGTGCCCTGACACACTCGATCGTAGCACCGTACGCTGCTTGGTGATGTTGTGTGGTTAATTAACCCTGTAGGATGCCAGTCTCTCATAGGACGGCCATGTAGGATGCATCCTTTGAGAGACTTCTACAAGTACTGGTGTAAGGATTCTGAGAAATAAAGTTTCAGGATTTTAGCGGTCAAAAAAGGTGTCGTGATCCTCTTCTCTGTCAGCATTTCGTTGTGAATTACGTGGATCGTCTGCTGAGATGTGCAATTTAGATTGCAATTGTCGTGATATGTGGAATACATCACTTTCATTTATTTTAATAATAAGGCGTGACTTATGTCCTCGCCATGATTTTAATTAATAGGGAGCGATTGCTCCGGCTGCCACCACCCTTTAAATAAGGGAAATTGAATATTTAGATTATCATAATGAATAGATTATCAAAATTATATTAGGTAACGCTTTTCCATACCTTTTATGTCTTCTCTCAACTTTCTAGAACACAGGTATTGATACACTTGTAAGCAAGATGGAGATTTAATCAATTAAATACGCATTACAATCCTAAAGAATGTTCCGGTTACATAATGGTACTAATACAAGATATCGCTTGCCACATCGAAATAGACCTACATTGACCTACGACCTGAGGATAGTCACGCTTTGGTTAACAATGTGAAGCTATTTAATGAAATGAGAGACTCAACTTAGAGAGAGAGATGTGGAGTCCCTCTGATGTCGAGATGTGGAGCGCCAGGGGTACTAGATGACAGCCAGGCACGCAGGTACATCGAAGTGCCGTTCGGTGTAATTCATATTGACACTCAAACACGGAGATGGAATGTCTCTCACTGAGACTACGTTAGATTTGCACTCGGTATTATTATTAGTTATTCAATAATGACAAAGAATAGGTTAGCCCGCGCCGTTAGGTGTGGCGGTAGGCGTTTGACTCTTGATATTTTCAGTCAACAAAGCTGGCTTACGTTGATATGTCTATAACACCAGCGCTAGCCCCACCCCGCAGGGCGCGGCTCAAGATATTGCAAAGACACAGATGCTGCTTAAGTCGTGGCGCCAGTCTTACTGATTCGCTTACCCTCGGCTCCTGCTGAGCGTCTCAACCGCAAGCTGAAACCTCGATCAAACGTCGCTCTATAAACATGAAAATCTTCGTAACATATATGGAAATATGCCTAATTGAATCAATAACATGTATATGAGTTCTCATGATGAAATACTTACTAAATATATAAGAAATATTCCTATAAATAGAAGAATTACAAATTAAGGATAACTCAAATGGTGGTAGCTGGTATCTCGGGCTTTGTTGGTAGAATACGACGACGTAACACGTTCTGTACGATGGCTGAATCGTGGAGGCTTGTTCAGATGTCGGGCTGAACCTGGTAGAAGATTCCTGGTAGAAGAGGCGTACTTTTATCTGTAAGTAACTCGCGATGAAATATCTCTCCAAATATGATGATCGACGCAGTTCTTCTTGGAGATTCGAAGTGAATACGAGGGCCATTCGCAACATTCAAGGTAATCCATAGCACAAAAAATTCTGGACGATGGATATGACGAAATCATATCATAACAAAGGCGACCTTCAGCAGATCTTGATTTTAAGTCACCTGCCCGAAGTCCCGGAGATCTGCGCTGCCCCCACGTCTTGTATCATCAAAATAACCATGGGAATCATGTCAAGACGTTCAAGGTCACAAATGGCGGAGTGCGGATGGGACGCATTTAGTGCGGCCAAATTGGTCGTTGTGTCTGAGATGATAGGGGTCATTATGGCGCAGGTTATATTGCGCGCCTGGCTGCAGTGTTGCGGACTTGTTTCACAACGGTGATACGAGCAAGCAGAAAGTTTTAATTCCAAGTGCATTTCGTGTTTCTACTGTATATCTTTTTCTCAACCTACTTAGCACACTGTGAGACATCTCAAGTGTATTTCCAGATTCTCTCCTTATAACTTTAGGGCCCTAAGTTTTACGGCGATTTAAAAGCTCTCAGAATCTTTCCAGGTAATTTCATCAGATGTTGAGGGATATGTGCATTACGGCTGCTCTAGTACAATAGTAAATGGTATGATGATTTTTCAACTGCAAAACCTAATGTACTCTAACTTACTATGTTTCCAGATTCTTCGCGTTTTCAAAATATAAAAACCAGAATAGAAAATGATAGGTTTAAGTTCGTTCAACTCTCCTCCCATGCCCAAAAGTTCACTATCCAAAGTTACGAAAAGATTCGAACGCCACCGGTTTCTTAGGGATCTGTCTTCACAGCACCAAGTCGCGTATGAGACTAGGTAACCTTCACACATTTAGTACAATACTGGTGCTGAGGAACCATCGTAGTTTTATATTCATTTCCGTTATCATTCTTTTCAGTCCTTTTCTTTCAAACACATGTCTTAGGTATTTGTTTGAGGGTTGCTGCTTCTGTCTTGCAACCTCCTACTAGAGAAACATTGTTTTTTTCGATTACTTCCTACGAGTGAAACATTGTTTCTTTTCGGTAACCTACTACTTGAGAAATATTTTTTAACTGTGTTCTGTGTCGTATTTTGAATGACAGGTAAATTACTGATGTATAACCCTCACGAACGGAAGGATCTTTGTCAAAGAAACGATGTGCACTGATCACCACGGAGCAAATAAGTGCCCCACTTGCTGCGGCGATGAAGGCTTGCTGCTCCAGGCTTGTGTTCCCAAATTTTTTCACACCAAAATTACCTATTATATTTTTCCCAATTATATCAAGACCGTGAATAACCTTCAGTACCTGGTAACCTGCAAAATTTTAGCCTCTGAACTAGGAGCTACCATAGCGTGAGGTCTACTGCCATATATCGCCTACACAGGTGCAGTTTGAGATGTACAAATTAAGTGTTTATCACAGAATTAAACGTATGGGAATAAGTAATTTCCATGAGTAACCTAACCTAACCTCACGCTATAGTACTAGCTAGAGGCAGATCTCATGCTGTAGTGTGGTGGACCTCACGCTATAGTACTAGCTAGAGGCAGATCTCATGCTGTAGTGTGGTGGACCTCACGCTATAGTACTAGCTAGAGGCAGATCTCATGCTGTAGTGTGGTAGACCTCACGCTATAGTACTAGCTAGAGGCAGATCTCATGCTGTAGTGTGGTAGACCTCACGCTATAGTACTAGCTAAAGGCAGATCTCATGCTGTAGTGTGGTAGACCTCACGCTATAGTACTAGCTAGAGGTAGACCTCACGCTATATATATAGCAGCACCCTGAACTCTCGTTTTTAAGTTCACTGAAGAAGGCTATGCTCGATAATTTTAGCCAGAGTTGCCAGTCTGGCAACCCTGCTCCAGCTGCCGCAACAGATGGCCCCTGCAGAGTACGGTCACGCCGCCAGCCGTCATTCGACTGTACACCAACACTACGTCACTTTCGATACGCTCCAACAAAAGTGAAAATACGCACACACTTCTGAGTTCCGCATCAATTGCTCCATCTCCAAAAAACAGAGATTGTCGATTTAATTGGCGCCTCCTCGTGTTCGAGACCAACCACTTGCTTGTGTTTTTCGAGGGACAATTCAATTGCCGGCCACTTTTGTTATGTTGGATTATTTGGAAGTGTGCGCATCAGCTCGTGCATTCACCATCTGCGGCATTCTCCGCTCACTGGCCATTTCATTTTGAAAAAGAACCAGTTTATTTCCAAAAAAGATGGGGTCCTGAGCTGAGAGTTGGGTAGGCTTTCTTTCAATAAAATGTTGTTTGTTTTGTTAAGGAACATCTTTTTTTCGGTTCACTTTTGTCCTGTTCTTCAGCATCTCTGACTTTCTTCTTTAATTTTTATCTTGTTTCATAACCCTTCTTCTTATCTTACTGTTTCTACGCACACAGGATCCTTTGCGGGCACAATCTTTGTGGATAGATTCCACGATTCCTAACTCCGTGCTTAATGGTGCCTTCATCCTTCCTCTCTTTGAACATCTTTGTTGTGGTAAAGGGAGGCTGAAAATAATTAATAATCAATCTATTCTAATACAGATGATGTAAAAAACATAATCGATTTTTAAAATACCTTATCGTAAAGATCCTTGGTTGATATACACACATATGTGACGTAATACCCATGCCAATAGTCAAAAAAGACCATAAAAAACGGCCAGTCAACCTACGCTTGGCGGTATCTAAGCCAGAATACAAGAAACGGAACTTCGTAAGAGTCTGTGTTTGAAACGTTCCCTACGTATTGGGCCACATGTGTTCGACTGGGCAAATTGCTCATTCACGTGCCGGTATAAGTGCAGGATATTTCTTGTTTCGCGACATTTTTAGAAAATAATAGTTACCATACGAGGGAAAAATTTATCGTGCAATTGAGTTTTTATTAATTCTTAGGAAGGATAAAAATGTATTAGAGCTGTGAAGTCAATTTTCCCACGTCCGCACCTTTCAACCTAACCAAACCAGCCGTTAACAACCCTGGAAACGTAGCGATCGTGCTAATACGACGATGCGTTTTTTCTGGGCTTAAGTTATTGATTTAACGTTCCCATACTTAAGTAGATCCTGAAAAGTAGATCCTCAGTCTGCTTCTCATTACCTCCTCAAAACTTCAGATTTCTTCCTCAACCTTCCATTATTATTGAAGTTACAATTTCAGGGTTGTTTCGCAGTAACTGAAAAATCGCGAAGTTTGTTTCTATGTATTTTTATCGCTTTATTTGCGACTCAGTAATTCAATAACAGTTGATAAAATAGGACTAATGTTGATTATTCATAACTGGGATTATAGACATTTCACGAATTCCACCAGCCGCTCAAAAATCATTGCAGGTTCTTTTGCGCGCAACCAATTCTTGAGATTTTCGCCGCCGAATTCAAACGCTGCGGACAACTGGAATTTCGATGTGCCGTAGAAACAAAAGTCATTTCAGATCCGTCAGTTCCTTTGGGTACGCAGGTCATTGCACTTTACCGGCCGCACTTCAACTGTGATTGGAAACATGTAATCAATGATCGATGTGGACTGAATCAGTGATAGATATGGACTGTATCAATGATCAATATGGACTGTATCAATGATCGATATGAACTGTATCAATGATCAATGTAGACCTGATCAATGATCAAATGGACTGTATCAGTGATAGATATGCACTGGGGAGCATAACTGGTGATACATTCCACACGCGGTGTTCGCGATCTTCTGACTTTTGTCGACGGAAATTTTACGTCGATTCACAACCAAAAAAAACTGTCGCTTAGTTTTTCTTCATATTTATTGTTTTTATTCCTTATTTACAGTATCACAATTTATAGTTGGTAGTATTTAATTGTTTACTGCTTCTACTATTGACTCGTACAAGAGCCGTTTGTGGGAGGACTTCCAGTGCATTTCACGGATGGCCTGAAGATCAGGGTTATACAGGGTGGGCCAGAAATGACTGAATCTTTTAATGTGCCAATAAGAGGAAAACTTTGTCTTATTTGAAAGAAATACATTTCTACGGTTTATTTCGGTATCATATTTACTGAACTAGCAAATTAACAGTCAGTCACATCTGGCCCACCCTGTAGTTCATTACAGCGGAATGCTCTTCTACCTTAACGTTGCATTTCTCTCTCAGCGGCGTGTTCTCCCGGGTCATTGTACACTTGTTCCAAGAAAAAATCTAGTTCAAAAATACCATAACATCTCGTTTGTAAGCTTCCGCACTCGTATAATAACACAAAAACTTCTCGCTTTCCCAATTTCACGCAATAAATATAATGCAGACAATCCTTGGAAGTGACGGGACAGTGAATCACAGACCTATCTTTTGAAATTAATCCGTAATGTCTTCGCTGCAGTGCATCGCTCACTTTTCTTCTTTTCTGGAGCTGACAGGCCATCTAAATCTCATCACATCCAAGAGACCTTCCCACGGCAGCGCGTACATCGCATGACGCAAATTAATTCCGCTTTCTCCTCACAAATTCCAATCAACCTGGAATTGCGCGGCGATTTGCGAAGAAATTTTATGAAAAGGTGAAACAAATTCCTCCATTAATTTCTTACCGCTTTCTTTGCGTCCATCGCACGCGTGGCGCGTACAGTACGACTTGGTGTTGCGTATCGTCGCTAAATGGAACGATAACACAGTCGTATTTCCTCTTCATGATTATCAGTGCTGTATTCCCTTGCTCTGTATTTTACCTGTGTACATTTCACCCAGGCTGTGATTGCTGGCTCTGTTTGCTTACTCTCTGCTTACTCTCTGTTTGCTTACGCTCTGCTTACTCTCTGTTTGCTTACGCTCTGCTTACTCTCTGTTTGGTTACGCTCTGCTTACTCTCTGTTTGCTTACGCTCTGCTTACACTCTGTTTGCTTACGCTCTGCTTACTCTCTGTTTGCTTACGCTCTGCTTACTCTCTGTTTGCTTACGCTCTGCTTACTCTCTGTTTGCTTATCCTCAGTTGGCTCACTAGCGGTCTCTTTTTCTCAGTTTGTGGAGCGTTCGTTTCTCCTACACTTAGTTTCATCGTGAGACTTGCCACTCGGTCGACGTTCTACGCACATGACCTTCAAACAAACAAAACACGATCTCTCAATTTGACGGGCTAATTTACGACGAATTCAAATTGGGAGAAATTCACACCGGAGCGGTGTTCCTTTAATTTTCATGTGATAGAATAGAGATTCACCAATTCACCAATACGTGTTTCTGATAATTTTATTGAGTTCTTTTAGTTGCACAAAGACATATCATTACGCTAAGTTCTCGCTTCGCAACTCTGCCATGGTATAGCCCACTAGTCGCGCACCATTCAGGTTTTCGTAAAAATTCCTATGTGTACCAATTTTATCGATCATAATAACAGTATGTTGCCCCATCTTTTCCAAACATAAAAACCAATTGAACTCTTTTTTTTTGTGTTAGTTTCTCACCCATGTATCAAATCTAATTTGAAACATAATATACAATTAATGTATGGTGCGCGAATTCTTGAGCACCCTGTATTTCTTTCAGCTGATGTGAGCGTCGTAACACTGCCAGCATATTTATTTCAGCTGATGTGAGCTTCGTAACACTGCCCGTATATATTTATTCCAGCTGATGTGAGCGTCGTAACACTGTCAGCATATTTATTCCAGCTGATGTGAGCTTCGTAACACTGCCAGTATATTTATTCCAGCTGATGTGAGCATCGTAACACTGCCAGCATATTTATTCCAGCTGATGTGAGCTTCGTAACACTGCCAGCATATTTATTCCAGCTGATGTGAGCATCGTAACACTGCCAGCATATTTATTCCAGCTGATGTGAGCTTCGTAACACTGCCAGCATATTTATTCCAGCTGATGTGAGCTTCGTAACACTGCCAGCATATTTATTCCAGCTGATGTGAGCTTCGTAACACTGCCAGCATATTTATTCCAGCTGATGTGAGCGTCGTAACACTGCCAGCATATTTATTCCAGCTGATGTGAGCTTCGTAACACTGCCAGCATATTTATTCCAGCTGATGTGAGCTTCGTAACACTGCCAGCATATTTATTCCAGCTGATGTTAGCTTCGTAACACTGCCAGCATATTTATTCCAGCTGATGTGAGCGTCGTAACACTGCCAGCATATTTATTCCAGCTGATGTGAGCATCGTAACACTGCCAGCATATTTATTCCAGCTGATGTAAGAGGATGCCAGAGAGAGCGCTGAGGTGAGCCGCTGGGTATATCTTTTTTCTGTCAACTTTTCGCCTTGAGAGATTACAATTTTGCTGCCGTCCATCCTTTGGAACAGAGGACTCGGCCTCTAAATTGTACTGCGTTATCGAGACGATCCAAATTGCGCGCATAACATAGCAGGGAACCCGCATCTGAGCGTCTCGAAGAACGCGGAAGCCCTCAGCCGGTTAGTCGTATTAGGACAGATTATTTTTTTAGAATATTTTGTAGTCTTTTTTTTTGCGCGTAGGCTTTGAATACGTTTCCAGTTGAATCAACCCACGTCTGCGGCCGCTGTTCTTGGGCTCATCGTAAGTACGCCAGGCATGTGGACGGCAGAGCAGCCGGCCATTGTTAACCGTTCAGTGAAAGGCCGAATTAACGGCCCGTAAAATAATTGAACTCTTTGGCAAGACGCCATCTGGTCCAATTTTAGCGAACAACTGACGAGAAAATAGTTGCGTTTGTAGGTTTAAGTATTCGTTTGAATTGGGGCCAAAACGCTTGAAGTTACATGCTATTTATAATGGAGGTATTAATTGCAATGTTAATACCATCGATGACCTTGTCAGACGGAAAGTGCTAAATTTTGCAATTTGTTTCAACCATATTTGGAATGATTTGCCCTTGTTTATTCATAGGCACATTCGAACTAGGGAACTGAAATAGAGAACATTCATACATTTATCCTTCAACTGCTGTAATTTCACATTATGCATTACAACCACCATGAAACGTTTGAATTTTTTCTTACAGGTAACGAAATGTAATAGACCAAAAAATTCAGAAATAGTAAATTTTTTACATTAGTTCGCAGATACCAAAATACTGCATGGCTAAGGAGAGTAATACGAGGACACTCATGTAAAATTCGTTTTCCTGGTCAGTTTGGACTGTGGTTTTGAGGCTGGTACGATGGAGATGGGAGCGTGGAATTGCACGCAGGAGTTTGGACAAAGTGATGTAATTTATTAAACGTTGAAATTGGGGCTAAAACGCTCCTAATTACGCGTAATTCGGAGTGATGGTAATAGCATTGTTTAATAACATTTAATAACATTGTTTTTTGTTTGATGATGGAATTTTAATTCCGAAACGTTTGCAATAAACGTTATGTTCGTTTTTACTCTGGTTCTTCTTTTTATTCTCCGAATAAGATTCTCGAAGAATCGCCCCATTGGAAATACCATTGTTTAATACCATCAATGATGACCTTATCAGTAGTAGCAAACCATCGTGTGAAGAGCGCCGCGGTATTCTGTGTACTGTGCCTATACATCAGCCTATATGCCTATACATCAGCTGGTAAGTAGGCCGGAGTGGGCGACGAAATTTTATTTTTCTATCCCTGAAATTTGTTTCAACAATAATTTGTAACGATATCTGAGAAAAATTAGAATCCAATTTCAATAATTTTTACTCGTGGAGCACACATGCATATGTAGTTTAACTAGAAGGTGAAACATGAAGGTAGGGTCAATAAATTTTTAAAATCAAATCTCAGCGCTCAACACGGTTCCGCGCGACATCTGGTGTTTCTAATCTCTCCAACTCTTGTACCAGACAAGAGAGGAAAATTCTTAAGATGCTGTTCCACGAAGTATTGGATAATTCATTTAATTTATTCATTTTGGTTTTATTTACAAAATATAAGTAGGAAGCTCACGCGGATTCACAGGCACATTTTCTTGGCTTCGAAGAAGCCCAGCAGGCGCATTCGATTTGTGAGAGAAGGCGAAGAATATGTGAATATGTAACTCTGAATAGTAAATGAAAGAACAGCTCCGCGTGTGAAGTTTTAGTTCATCAGCTGTAGATATCATGAAAAAAAATTCATTTGTGCTCTCAAGTTATTTTTAAAGTGTTTCAAGAAGTTCTGCTCGAATCTTGAATAGGATTTACTTACATGGTGTCCCCAGTTACACGCTGTGTGTGGCTGAGACTAATTTTTGGTCTTAATCTAATTCAGATTAGCATTTGTTGCAAAGATGCTCATTCAACCAGATAAACGCCCGACATATACATACATGTTGGGCTACAGGGAAACAAAGATTCAATTCACATTCATGTACGCGTTCCGTTATTAATGAATGACATTCAAACAGTTGGTCGTGAGTATGGCAATCAATGTTTATGAATCCAAAATAATACCATTGTTAAATTGACGACATAATTTTGATCACTAGTTACTGTCTGCTCTCTCTCTCTCTCTTAGTACTTAATGCTTACTGAATTTTTTCCCTCGGGATCACTGGAGCTTGTATCTCACTTACTGTAAAATGGTAGCATTGGGAAATCAAGATTTTTCCTAATATAAAAAAACGGGTGCAAGCCTGTGGAGCAAACTCCTTCAATGTTTACTTCTAACTTGGCGGCTTTCGGACGTCTAATTTTTGTAAACATCGTCCAATAAAACTCTGCAGCTTTCGGGCGTTTGAAAACATCGTCCAATCAAACTCTACGACTTTCGGACGTCCGGTCGCGGGATTTCAGACTCCGGTTCTGAATGGTCTCGGCCTTGATAGGCAAAAGCTCACCTGGTTTGCTGGGCCCAAAAATGCTGGCGACCCTTGAGCCAAATTATGTATAGCATTGAGGGGCCTCGCGCCCTCACATTGTGTCTCGTCTCGCGTTCCTGCACACGAATGTTAAACTGATGCAAGAGGAGACACCTGCCTGCTACGTGAGACTGGATCACCTTGTTGTAGAAGCCCCGGGCTCAGGGGCAACAAAGAGAGGGCAGGAATGAGGTTCCCTCTTACTTTTTAATTAACACGTTGACTGCGATGGGTTAAACTGAAGTTTAATATTCAACTCCAATTTAAGGTAAAAAGTGATTAGCAAATTTATGAATACCAATCATTAACTGGGTTCATTAAATACCATTTTTTTTAAAAAGATTGTTAGAATTTTCCAAACGACCGTCGTATTGCAAACAACATGTTAAGCCTGTTCTACCATGAAGCACTTTTGTCCATGACAGAATTCGAGTCACGAATGTGTGGAACAAGTGGTGGCAAATGTGTGGATCAATCAGGGGCTCGTGTGGCGCTGCAGGTACGTGGAGGTCTTCAACGAGCATGAGGGTATGGAACACTTCAGTTTTTCAGAATTCTTATCACTGATGATGGCCTGGGGCCGAAACGTTTGAAATTAGGTTTTATTCGAATATATACCTTAAATAATGAAATGATTAAAGTAGCTTATCTTGCTCTTTTATTTTTATTACGATTGCTACGGCTCCCTGATGACTTTTATGGCTTCAGCTAAATTATTGCATTGAGGGGCCTAGCAGCCCCTCAGGGGGATACAACTATTGTATCTATGGGAATTAGCGCTCCCAGGGGGATTATGTGAGGGCCCGAGCTCATGGTTAGGTAGGCTTTCTTTTTGTTAAAATAACATAGGTTTTTGGTTTGTTACGGACCAACTTTGTTTCGGTTCACTGCTGTCCTGTTTTTTCAACACCTACTACTTTCTTCTTCAACTTTGATCTTGTTTCATGAACTTCTTTCTTATCTTACTGTTTCTATGCCCTTTCTGCATAGATTCCACGTTCCCTTATCTCCATACTAAATGGTGCCTTCTTCCTTCCTCTCTTTGGATCTCATTTGTTGAGGATAGGGAGGCTTTAACTAACTAATAATAATAATAATCCTGGCACCCAATTGGCCTGGCACCCAATATGGATATGGGATCACATTATTGGAAATGCCTATGCAGCACTCGTGTAAATACTGAACCACCTACGTGGTGCTTCAGTTCACCAAACCAACAGTACAGACTAGAACGAAAAAAAAACAGTGTTTCAGAAAGCCTCTGGAATCTCGCACAAAACTCTACACTTCACCATCATTAACATGGTGATCATAAGGAAAAAAGTTCCAGAAACTGCTCGTTGTTACTGATTTCCATGAGTCACATGAACCGAGTAAGACTTGAAGTGTATGCATGTGCATTTGCATTATTTATTCTTGGGTGTATCTATAACAAAAGACAATGGCCTGCTTATCGATAGCAGGAGCATTGCCTTCAAATAGAGCCAGCCTTCTCGGACAAAGGTTACTCGGTCTTCATATATTTGAACAGCATTCTGAGGTTTGCTCCTAATCACCTAGCAAGAAATGTGCATTTTTGCATGATGGCTCGTCTGAACAATCTTCCTAAGTTCTGCATGTGTATGACGCGTCAAGAATTATGTTTATTTCTTGTTAAGTCCCGTACTGAAAACAATCAGAGAATGCTTCCTTACGTGAATTTGGCAAGGCTACTCGGTCTTTGTACATTTGAACAGAAATTGAAGACTTGCTTCTGCATGATCACCTAGCAAGAAAAGTGCATTTTGCTCAACAGCTCTTCTGAACCTTCTTCTTAAGTTCTGCATATGCATGGCTCTTCAAGGCCAGTAAAGTCCCGTACTGAATACAATTTTAGTTTGCATCCGTGAACTCTATGGCACTTCAAAACTCATATCCAATAAATTTCGCACTGAATACAATGAGTTTGCGTACGTGAAATCGGTAGAGGGTCGTAACGCTCGTTAGCGCTGCTGATCGCCGTCTGTGCCCTGCGGTGGTGACGTGAACGCTTTTTGAACAAGAATTCATACCATGCGCTACTTAAGGTGGCACCGTTTTTGCACGCCGGCGTCCTCGATTGATGGCTAACTTGTGCGACGAAAGCGAAGTTCCAGCGCTTGATATGTCGTGCATCTTGCTCCATCTCCAATGTGTGGTTTTAAGTTGTGGTTGAAGTGGTTTTCTTGGAGAAAGTTGCTATATGTTGTTCAAGGGGTTTTCTTGGAGAAAGTGGTTATACGTGGTTTAAGGGTTTTTTTTGGAAAGAAAGGTTATACGCGGTTTAAGTGGTTTTCTCGGAAAAAATGATTAAATGTAATTCAAGTTAGTTTTCTCGGAAAAAGTGGTTATGTGGTTTAAGTTAGTTTTCTCGGAAGAAACTTACGAGTTTTGGATGGTGTATTTTAGAAGTATATCCACTGCTGAATATCCACTGTTGAATAAGCCTTATCAAAAGAGATGAACCAGGACTTGTCCTTTAGTCGTGGCGAATAACTCTCCGCGCACCAGGGTCTCATATTAAAACATTTCTTTCACGGAGAGCGGAAGTACCAAAGCTAACTCGAGATATTGTTCTAATCGCATATTTTTGCATCATTTTTAAATTAGAAAATACGTCTTCCAAAATTTCCTACGCTGTTGTTTTGCAACGACGTGCAAAGTCGTTATTGAACGACGTGCGGGGCATTCCACTGTTATTACAAATTAGAAATTGATGAGGTTATTTCATTAGAGCCTGTCATTGTAGATCTGAACTGCTTATGAGCCGTGACTTATCTTCGCTTCTTCCTGCGCAGGTTGTCGTGAACGTCACCGACACGCACGACTCACACGCACAAAATCAGGTGAGTTCGATATGTATTGTGTCACACGTACGTACATGGCTTGCGGCGCACACTAACCCGAGCTTATCGATCTAATTCCTCGGTGTCGTAAGACCTAATTATGGAGCTGTCGTTTTGTACTCGCGCTGATTGAATAAATAACCCCGCACAATCTCTCTTAACATTCTTCGGCGATGCAATCGAGCGTTTGTAATGCAAGCAAGAAGTTCAATAGGGCATCATCATCCTTCTATCTCGAAGATATGTGTTTATTTTTAAATTGTTCGACTCTTGTTCGTGCCTACCTGACTGGACCTATTACTTAAGGAAACGATACGTCAGGTGTTTGTTTATTAAAATCCGTCAAGTTAATGCAGTTTTACATGAAACATTTTAGTGCAAGCATATTGAGCTTATTTGTCTGGGCAAATGTGTCATGAATTTTCAAGAAGATGGCAGACTTGTGTGAAGTCTGTTCAGCGTGTGATAGAAAACGTGGCTGATCAAACTCCAACTTTAAAATATTTACATTGGTAATTAGAGGAGAACAAAAAACGGAGTTGTAACACACGTAACTTTTTATTCGATGTGGCAAGAAACATTCTATAGAACTCCTTACGAGTCATTTTTTAAATAGAGGTGAATGCACTCATTTCTTATCTCATGAATAAATTTGTGTGTCAAGAAGACGGATGTCAAGCACCGATGTTGCGCGCTACGGTTAGCCTAAAATATTTTTCATTTTTCATTAAAACATTTTTCATTACCAGCTCACGCATTTTTCAACGCAAGCGCAGTCTAATAATACGTGCATCATTATCATAATTGTAAACCTGAATTGAAAATTACTCAAAGGACTAGTTTAATGCATGAATGAGAGTAAATAATTAGATTATAGAGTTAACCAAATTTTTTTGACACACAATTTGCTGACAAGCATCTGTTTCTTTGATTCTCATGTTTATTTTGCGTAAGTAGAATTAATAACTGACCTAAGTTGTATTTTATTTTAATTTTTTTGTCTAATTTTTTATTCTGTCTTTGTTAGTTCGTAAGCAAACAAATTAAGTCGACGGTAATGTAACAGAACACAATACTAAGGAATGCATAATCTTGCGAGCTAGCGTTCGCAATTACATTCAGATTCCTTTGTGTATGTTGCTGTTAGTGAGGTGTGCATACTGCCAGTCACGGTGATTTACACTGTGGCTTAGTAAAAATTGGACAAGGAATCTTCAGGTAACCTCAGCAATAAAATAGCTACTAGAAAAATGACAACCGCTTCATTTTGACGGTCGGTCGCTTTCACCACAGCGCGGTCGAGTGCTCTGATTTTCTTGCGCGAACCTGCGACAGCTCCTTGGGGAACAACCTGTGTACTCAATCTTACCAGTTTCCTCGTAATGTAAAATTTTATTTATGATCAAACATTTTAGTTTTCAGGATCTGTATTTTCACTGCTTCTATCTTTGAAAGCTTATTTGGTTTCCTCTGCTCATTTTTCCGGACGTCAACAAGTTGAGCTTAATTTTGAGCTGTTTTTTATAACACTATGGCCAAGATCAGTCAGTCTGGGACTCTTACTATGATTCTCGTTTTCACGTCTGAAGCTTTTAACTTTTTTCTGAAACCTTAGATCATAATTACGAATAATTTTCGAGGCCGGTTTAATTCCCGTTTCTTTTCGTGGTTACGCCCATCAAGAGCGATTAGATACTAACAAAATAACCCGAGTCCAGACGGAATGTTTGTAGCATCAAAAGAACAGATTAACACATTCCTTGCACGTATTTATGCATCATTATCAGTGCATGCGCTAGTGGACGGAGGCTGTGAAGGTTTGTCTAGCGCAAATTAAATCTTGCCAAATTGCTACAGCGAAATTGAAAATGTGCATATCGTTACCCAAAATACAGGATATTTTAAGGTCGACAAGTATTAATCATTATGACAAAAAGCCAAAAACTGGTCACAGCCCCAGCAATCACGCAACTGCATGTTTGCTCGTTATCTGGGATGACAAGAACCCGGAAAATTAAGGTGCTTCGTTGGTTGTTTTTAGGAATTGTCAACTTTTCATGCAAAATTTGGTAAGGATTTGGTCATGCTAGGCGTTTTTCAGAAGCCAACATACGAACAAACTTGAACATTATTATTCAATGGATTATTTTTCGTATTCAAATTGCTGGCGTGAAAACTGTACTGGACCGCTAATTTTGAAAATATTCGAAGTTCTATGTTTGACTTTACATTTCTATGCTGATACGGACTCAGAAGCAAACAACTTATGCCCATCGAGAGATCATTTACTCTTGGTTGAGGTAAAAATTTTTTTTCTGTTTTGCTGTACAGTACAAGACACTTCATGATTGGTTTGCTGTTGTGCAACACTACTCTATCTTCCTGAGAAAGAAAATATCTATAATATAGTCTAACTGTTGATATGTGATACGAGTCCATTGTTTACCAAGTCGGGAATTTATGAAAACTTCAGTCTAGCGTTCAGTAGTCAGTTTATCCACAAAATTTCGAGCATGTGCTTCCTGAAGATGATGATGGAAATTTCTTGAAGTTCTTCAAGTAAAAATCATTCGAATTGCTTTTGTGAACTCGAGCCGCTGATAATGAGAAAGCCACGACAGGTCTTGCATTGCAACAGCATTGGATCCGTTAGAGCTTTCTACTTGGTATTCCAAGTCTGAGGTACTGCTTGATGAATGCGAATGCGCAAATTGGATCACGATTTTATTTTAGATATAAGAACAAACATTTGTTATTATTGAAATGGGACTTCACGTCTATCTTAACTCTTAAATGTCCGCATTTTGCATTCATATTACCGTTATCACAACCACCATCATTAAACTGGCACCGACATCATGTAGTCACTGACATCACAACGAGGTAGTGACTGCCACTCGACAATGAACTTCGAAGAACACATTAGGGCACAAATTTCACAAGGAGTAAAATATCTTAGAGCTGTTTATGAAAGTGGATTATGAAATCCACTTTGACTTTAAAAAGTTGAGAGAATTGAGAGTTCGGTTTAGAGAGAGCACTTTAAACCTCTCTAAAACGGATAGAGGGAGAGCGAAGGGAAACAGAAAGAGTACACAGAGGGAGGCCAATAGACACAGCTAGTGATAGGTATGACTGATATAGGTAAATAACGACAATGTATCAAAGATTGGAAAATTTTATACTTAAAATAGAGCATAAAAATATAATATATAGAGCGAGTAAAGCAAATAAAAAAACGAAGTGCAAATGAAAACGTTAAATGAGAAGAACGCGCATTTAACTGCGCAATTAAATTTACATTATTGACCGTCTCTGAAGCCTTACGCACATTCACCTTTGCGGAATCAGGGAAGTTTTATACTTTAGCTTATCATAAGAAACGTAGTCTTTAAAATTTAAAGTCTGAGCTGCGCAAAACAGACATTTTAAAATTCTGATTAATTCGTAACGTAGCGATGTCGTTCAACAGATCAATTTGACGAAAGGGATATCTCGATATTTCTCAGAACACTTGGGGCCTAACGTGAAGCAGGGTATGCGTAGCACGGATACAATGCTGCAAGCATCCCACCGTTGCACTAACCTAGTAAGCTGCAGTGCTTCAGTGCACAATGTATGCGTAGCATGGATACTTACGTAGCACCGTTGCATTAAACTAATAAGCTGCAAGTGCCGTATTGCATAGGATATGCGTAGCATGGATACAACTCTGCAAGTATGGATACAACACTGTTAATATGGAGACAATGCTGCAAGCATGAGTACAACTCTGGCAGTATCCCACCGCTGCACGAAGCCAGTAAGCTGCGAGTGCTTCACTGCAGCAGGAGGCGGGCGACATCACTGCTCGCCCCCGAGTGGTGGCGAGTTGCGCCCGCAGCGCTGCGGCAAATAGGGAAGTGGGCACCGGACTGGTGCTGCCTGCGCTCTCCGTTATTGCTCCTTGTGCTGCTCTTGCTGCTTGCTTCGTGTTGCTGCTGCTGCTTGCGTCGTGTTGCTCTTGCTGCTTGCTTCGTGTTGCTGCTGCTGCTGTTGCTTGAAGCTTCTGTAATATTCAAGCTATGCACTGATTACCACAAATATGAGCTCAATGCCGTGCACGAGGCACTTTCGTCCGACCTGTGCTTTGGGAAGCGCACACGGTCTCCCTAATTCCGCCTTGGTGAGATAGTGCCTGCGAATTTTGAATAATCACTTAATAAGCTTGCTGGCTGGCGCTCTGGTCGCCCAGAAAATAACACCATTATGTACAGTTTTGGCGAAATTTTTTGTGTGCTCTTCTTAGAATCGCATAATTCATGTTCTTTCGATTTTCCGCATCACGATCGTACCTGCCCCTAACGGCTCTGAAATGCGGCTTTGATGTATCAGTGCTACGTGGACGAGTAGCAATGATGCTGTGAAATGCGGCTTTGATGTATTATATAGTGTTACATGTGCAAGTCGTAATGATATGGTGGACTGCTGCTTTCATGCATCTGTGCTACGTGGACGAGTAGCAATGATTTGTTTTCTGAGCTTAGGCCGAGAAAGCACGAGTCGCAACAATGTCTCGCTTCACTGGTGCATTGTCACTAGGGCTACTACTGTCGCTGCCGATCTGGCGTATATGAACAGCGGTTAAACAAATGACAGAAACCTGAGCAGTACATCGTCATTTTTGGGGAGATCGTTCGAGGGGCTTTTGTACGCCTGATACAGTTACACCCCACAGTGTGTTGAGTGTTGGTGGTGAAAAATCGTGGATTTTGAATGTGTCAAATTTGGAGAGGTGGGATTTGAAATGAAGTGAAAACGAAATGTTGTAACCGTGACTTCTTTCAAGCGCCGTAATTCAAAGTACCGAGAATAATTCAGGTCCCGTAAACGTTCCTGTTGTTTTTTACAGTGGGAATCAAGTGACTCCGGTTGAAAATAACAGCGAAGGAAACGTACAGGGCAAATGCACTCGGTATAATTTCAGTTCAGGTTAAAAATACAAATTTATTTAAAAATTACGACGCTGATGCACTTAGTATTTCATCAATTGTAGCTCTATCATTGCTACTTGTCCACGCAGCACTGATGCATCAATGCCACATTTCAGAGTATCATTGCTACTTGTCCACGCAGCACTGAAGCATCAATGCCACATTTCAGAGTATCATTGCTACTTTTCCACGTAGCACTGATACATCAATGCCACATTTCAGAGTATCATTGCTACTTGTCCACGTAGCACTGATACATCAATGCCACATTTCAGAGTATCATTGCTACTTGTCCACGTAGCACTGATACATCAATGCCACATTTCAGAGTGTCATTGCTACTTGTCCACGTAGCACTGATACATCAATGTCACATTTCAGAGTACCATTGCTACTTGTCTACGTAACACTGATACATCAAGGCCACATTTCAGAGTATCATTGTTATTTGTCCATGCATCGTTTCTGTGTTAGGTATTGCGTGAGGTTATGCAAAAAAGGCTGCAAATAGTCATTAGGCTCATACATCCCAGCCCGCATGTCGGCAACCACCTGACGCAACATTTGAGTGCGAACAAGTGTACGGCATTGCGCCCTCAGGGTGTCCAGCAGCGCTATCAAAGCACCTTGAAAGCCACTCGCGTAACCCTGCGACGCCAGCTTGCTTCTACGCAGAGCTTTAAAACATGACTTTTGAAATCAGAGTCGGCTTAACATGTTCCCAAGCGTATTGGGCCATAGGTGTACCACCAGGTTAATTACTCATTCACGTACTGGTATGAATGAAAGACATGTCTCTTTCGCGACCATTTAAAGAAAATAGCTATCATACGAGGTGAAATGTTATCGTGCAATTGTAGTTTCCATATTTATTAGGATGGATGAAAATGTATTCGAGCTGTGAAGTCAATTTCACAATTCTACTAACTTAACCAAACCAACCGTTAACAACCGCGGAAACGCATTGAACGCGTTAAATCAAACTCGTGAGGGACTAACACTGCAACTGTGGATTCTGAACCTTGAACTTGAAACTGAAAATGAATCGTGAGGTTCTAACGCAACACCTTGGACAGTGTTGAAAATCTCAGTGGGTCACAGCCAGACTGTGGCTGAGGACTTCGGAAACATTCCGTGACTCTTGGTAAACGAAGAAAAATGCGATAGATGAGCAGTGCGAGGTAAATGAAGGTGATAGAGCAGAATAGAGACAATAAGAGAATGCGAAGAAGGTAGAGGCGATACGGGAAGAGGATGCAGCGGAGAAAATAAGATGGAGCCGGACACAATAAGAAGAGCGTTAGCAGTGCAAAGAAAGTGATGGAGAAGTATGACAAGAAGGGAGAGGCGATACGGGGAGAGGATGCAGCGGAGAAGATGGAGGAGTGCGACTTTGCGTAACCTTGACAGGCGGGTAGCGGCGGCGGAGGTGTAGGACAACCCACACGTGCCCGGTTGCCTGCTGTCCCGCTGCGTCGGGGTGGTGGTGTACGTGTGCGGTGGTGTACGTGTGCGGTGGTGTACGTGTGTGGTGGTGCACGTGTGTGGTGGTGCACGTGTGTGGTGGTGTACGTGTGCAGTGGTGTACGTGTGCAG
>JACJUY010001092.1:131626-164183 GCA_014220935.1 Platorchestia sp. MABIK
GGCCTCTCTCACAGCCCCCGCCCTTTGTAAAAACGCGCGTCGACTCCGCGTTGCAGCTGTTGCGTGCTGCACCGGCGCTGCTTCGTGCCGCACACCAGCGCTGTTGCGTGCCACACACCGGCGCTGTTGCGTGCCGCACACCGGCACTGTTGCGTGCCGCACACCTGCGCTGTTGCGTGCCTCACACCGGCGCTGTTGCGTGCCTCACACCGGCGCTGTTGCGCGCCTCACACCGGCGCTGTTGCGCGCCTCACACCGGCGCTGTTGCGTGCCGCATACCGGCACTGTTGCGTGCCTCACACCGGCGCTGTTGCGTGCCTCACACCGGCGCTGTTGCGTGCCTCACACCGGCGCTGTTGCAAGCGATGTGTCGCGGCTGCTCCGTGGATAACTGCATGTTCTCATTGAAATTTCCCCGAAACGGAAAGCATAATTTTTAATGGACAAAGCTTCCCAATAATCAAGACGATTATGGTGACCAACGCCAATTGGGTGCTGAACTACAATGGTGACAGCCTATCAGAGCTGTTGGGTACTGAATCAAGAGGAGCTATTAAAAAGTTCTAGGTGATAAAAAAAGGTCTGCAAGAATTAATGATAGTCACTGGATGCCTAACACATTGGCTCTTATATCAATCAGTGCTAACACATTAGCTCTTATATCAATAAGTGCTAACACATTAGCTCTTATTTCAATTAAAGCTAATGGGTGCTAAGCATCAGCAATCAGAGCAGCGATAATCACACCTCATTCATGCTGTGAAAAAAATAGAAGCAAGAACTAATGCTGGACTTAAGACCATTCAAGGGGGATAGAACCATTGCCTTTATGGTAATTAGCGACCCTAGTTAGACAACGCGAGATTTAGAGCTGAGAGTTAGGCAGGCCTTCTTGTAGGTGCCATCTTTTTTTGGTTCCTTGCTGTCTTGTTCTCAGCACCTACTACTTCCTTCTTCAACTTTTATTTTTCTTCGTTCAGTTACTTCCTATCTTGCTAGTTCATAGACCGATGAGAGATATCTCTATACAGAGTACTTCGCAGTTTTTTTCTAGAATAAAAGTGCCTGCTTCCTTTTTTTCTTTGGAACGTTTTTGTTGCGGTTAGGGGCCCTTAAACTAACATCTAATCTCGTGTAATCTGATCTAATCCCCAAACTCCGTACCATGTCTTGCCTTCATTCATTTTTTCTTTGGAACGCTTTTTTTACAGTTTAGGAAGCTTTAAACTAACTTTTCTAATCTAATCACACTATCTTATTAATTTTCATTGGAAATTATTTTTTAATTTCCAAATTTGAACACTCCCAGACCAGTCCGATACTTTTCCACCGTACTAAGATGCTGTTTTGTCCCATGACTAGCCCTTTGCTTTTCCACCTTGCTAAGATACTGTTTTGTTTCAGGTTGCCGGGCAGTGACGGTCTTGCGGTGCACTGCACGCGAGAAGATGCCGACCTTCTTGTAGTCCCTCCGTGACCGCGGCCTATCCACCGCACAAAATGCCCATTGCCTCCGGCCCTGCACCTGCGGACGACTCTAGGCTCTCTACTCCCCTGCAACTCGACAACAGGCACTTGACAGTCTCTAATCTCTCTCGTAACGACTCGCTGCGATCTGAAAGGTCCGATAAAAGAGTCTCCTTCAACAACGACGTAGGCATAAAACACATCCCCCGGGGTGCCAGCAAGACTCCCGCTCCGCCTACACTCCAGAAGGCGCCTCCTTCTCCAGATGAGTGGGCAGGCTGCGCTCCTGTCAAACTCCAGCCCAATAATCTAACCCCCGAGGAACTTGAAAAAGAGGCCGCGCATTTGGTTCATTTGGTGGACAGTATTAATTGTAAAGCCTCGCCCACCACGCCTAAAAAGCACAAAGATTTCACGAGCCGCTCTCTCGACAGATCCCAGAATCGCAACGGAGAAGTTAACGGAATCAACTACACGCGCATCACTAACCCAATCATTAAACATTTGAAGGCGGACGTGAACAGACGAGAGAACCGACGCAGAGACGGGTTTTCCGATTCCGAGAGTGACAAGTACCGCGACGCTAGGCACAAATCAGTGCCTAATTTACTCAGCCCCAACAATTACAACTCCAGATCGTACCACAGGAATTCTCCTTACTTGGCCAACTCAGCAGAGAATTTAGCCGATGATAAATATTCAAATCTCACTCCAAGAGGTCAAGAACGAAGACGTCCAGACGTTCCTTATTTGTCTGCAGATAACTTGTTAGAAGCTGAGCAAAAGAAACCTACCAGCTTGAACGGATACAAATCTCTCGGAAACATCCAATACTGCGATTCGGATTCGACAGACCTGTCCCACACTTATAGACCGAAAGTCAACCAAATAATAGGGCGCCTAAACGGCAACTTGCCACCTGGACCTAAGTACAACAGCGACGTCAGTACCAGCGACAGAGAGTCGTCCCCACCCAGAAGGCCTGTCGCCCCCACCAGGCGGCTGCGCCACAATAACAACAAACCATTCAGTTACACGCAACCCAGCAACAGGGTAGCACCCAGAAATCTTTCTCCTGCTCGCCAGGTTGTATCTGACGACATGTACGCACAAGTGGACAAACACGGCTTGCGTCAGAGGCTTAGTATGGATTCAGATTATTCTGCAAAAATAATCATAACTGAAGATCGCCCAAAAAATGCCTATGAAGGCGATGATGAAGCGTATGAAACTTATCAAGTCCAGAATAACTCTTTTCGCGATAACGGATACTCAGACTATGGGAAAAATCTTTCAAGATACGAACTAGATTCAAAGAACAACACATTGAACAACAACAACATCAATATGTCCTCCGTGGCCGTGCAGACTGACATGTCCAAGTCTCGGAACAAAGATCGTCGTCCTCTCAAAGGAATGGCGCCTCAGCCACCGGTTGGTAAGGAACCTTTTTCTGATTCATATCGGAGAGAGAAAGACCTGAAGTCTGATTTGCCTTCAGCTGATCTAGTACGCCAAATTAACCATGGCTTTGGCAGATTCGATCGGTCTCCTTCGCCTCCTCTTAGGCGAGCGTTCAACAAAACAAACGCCAAACACGTTGTCCCTCTTTTGTCGGATACATCTGACTCGGAGCCCGAATATCGAAGGAGATCAGATCCACTCAAAAAAATTCGCAACCAAGTGCTGAAGGAGGGGAATTTGGAAGAAGAAGATGAAGAATGGGAGGAGCGAGAGAGGATGAACGATCACCGGAGAAACTTGGACTTTCATCCGACGGGCATGAGGCCTCTCACAATCGATGAAGTGGAAGCGATGAGCTTGGAGTTGGACCAGCATGGAGGTCGAAGACTTGTGGTCTCACAGAAGACCAACGAAGCTCGTTCCACCAGCCTGCAGGCCACTCACAGAACCCACGCCTATGAGGAGTCCAAAGGAGAAAGAGCTTACAGTGAGGAGAGAGCGAGGGCTAGCAAGCCTTTGAGAGAAAGAAGTCAGTCCAATCGAGATGTCTCAACTCCTAGAGAAAAATCACTTGAGGGCAGCCAGAAAAACAATCTCGAAAAAGAAAAGCTAGCCCAGGAAAAGGCAGCGAAATTGATAGAAAAAGAAACTGAGAAGAAACAGAAAGACACACTTAAGTCGAAAAACAAAGACAAGAAAGTAAAAGAGGCAAAAGAAAAAAAGAAAAAGCGTATCAAAATAAAGTTCTTTTACGATCCTAGGCCACAAGACAAGCCCGATGAGGACCCGCTAACTAATTTCTCAGAATACAAAGGAACAGATCGTCAGGAAACCCCAAAACCTACAAACTCGAAGCCTCCTCGCTCAAAGTCTTACGACTCGCGCTCTCCTTCCCGCGAACGCAAAGCTGGAAGAGAAATTTCGTCAGATCCTCGTTACGCCCGCGACTCCTCACGAGAACCAACTCTGTCTCGTCCAGGCCGAGGGCGGCAGCCAACAAAACCTGCAAATGATCGCGGGCCGTACCGGCAAAGTGGATCTGGGAATGATAGATCATCACATGACGAATCTCACGATGATCGCAGGCGTGTGAGGAGTAGCGACTCCAGAAGGGACCGCTATGACACCAAAGACCCATACCCCGAAAAGAGCGAGCGTCGCGGCAAGTACGAGTACGACAACCCAAATGATAGAAATCGAGGGGGTTACAGTAGAGAGGAACGTTCGTACGATAGAGACAGAGAGAACCGCGACGACTATGAGTACTATGATGAATACAATGGCCGAGAAGGCTATAGGAATGTTTTTCTTCAGCGCCGAGAAGCTTACGAGCAGCTGGAGCAGAACAACGAACGGAAAGATTTCCTTGACGGGCGCAGGGAGAGATCACCAGATCGTAGGAGTGCAAACCTGAAGAAAGAAAATCACCATCTGGAGAGCCCAGATCGGGAGTGGTCTCGGCAGAGAGATCTCACCGGACCACACGACAATGGCAGGACGAAAAAATTCGATGAGAAGAATATTTCCAGTCCAGTAAGTAATATTTTTTTGGCGCGTGAGTGTAGACGTTATTTTTTGACGCCCATGATTTGAATATGTTTCTGTTATTGATGCACGTTACATCGTCATTGTCTTGAAGTTTTTAGATTTATTTCGGCGACCATTATGAACATACGGCACATTTTAGAACCTCAGGGTACAAGTACGTGATAAAAATTGACTTAGACCTCAATGCGACAATAATTTTCAAAGAGTGAGGCAGCCAGGAACTTTTTAAAATTCTTCTTTGTAAAATTTTCATTATAGTAGCAAATCAACCTATTTTACCTTGTGTTTTTGCAATTTAAATAGAAAACTTTTCCGGTAGTTAAATCTGACCAAGTATGAATAGGTTAAGTGAGGCAATCGCATAATACTTTCTATACAATGATGTATCTCTCTGAAACATTCAATTGACGAAGAATCAAAATTGATCTTCCGATTCCAGCATACCTAAACAGAAGGCCTTGTGTAAAAACATTCGTTTTTAATTCATATGAAACAAATATAAGACCAAATTCTTCAATAGCCTTCGCCCTTATGGCAGCTCAGTCAAGCAACGCCAAGTTGTATCCTCTGAGTGCCCTTGGCAGAGAACGCCTTCCCAAGACAACTTCTTTCAATCTCTTCT
Source organism: Platorchestia sp. MABIK (assembly GCA_014220935.1). NCBI lineage: Eukaryota > Metazoa > Arthropoda > Malacostraca > Amphipoda > Talitridae > Platorchestia > Platorchestia sp. MABIK. Next base: position 136,728 of record JACJUY010001092.1, read on the forward strand.
AGCCTCCAAAAAGATTCCGCTTTTCAGATTGTCCTCAACCTTATCATATAACTCGTATGTTTGATTGTCTCGTGGAAAATGAGCTGGCTGCGCTTCACTGAATTTTCCTGTTGTAATTTTACATCTTCCTGGCATCGTAGGAGTAAAATTAATAAATGAGAAGCCTTTTACGTGGAAAATATGCAGCTCACTTGAGTGGTGCACAATTTTTAAATGAAGTGCCGACTCAATGTATCAAAAATTAACTGACGAATACATGATGTAAAGTTTTTCAATCGTGTTTTTACACATTACTTTTATCTATATTCTTCGAGGTTACCCAAGCATCCTTCTGTATCATGTTTCGCTCCCTTTCCAGTTTTATTTTTTTTCCACCTCCTATATTTTGCACTGTCTTTTTCCTCATTAGACCTATTTTATGTTCACTTTTCCCCATCGTTTTTATTTTTGTGCTATTTTTTTCACTCTTCTCTTGTTTTTTCTCAATCGTTTGTTTCGACAATTGGCATGGGGTGTAACGATACCCATGAGTTAATTTAAACAAAGGATCTTAATCTTGCGACATTTTAAAAACCAATGTTATACATTACGAGTATTAATTTTTATTGAAATTAACAGTTTTTATTTTCCTTTCTTCCTTCCTCAATGTTTCATCACTTCTGACGAACATCATGATTCCTCAGGACGAAGACGGGAAGCATGAACGGGTGATGCGCCAAAGGAAGAAGTTCCTCTCCGCTCTGATGACCGACGGCAGAGCGAAGAGCAGCAACCCTCCTTCCCCCGACACAAAGGGCGCCCCTGCAGACTACCAGGCCTCTACCCTCAAAAGGACGCAGTCCTCTGCCGCTCCGGAGAGGCTTTACAATCCTGAAGAAGGCCGCAGCGAGCACGACTCGGATCCGCCGCCCCCGCCCTCTGTTACCTCCAGCAAACCCAAGGTAAAAGTTTCTCAAAAATTCCACGCCAAAATTTCATGGCTGATGATATTTTGTAAATGGTTAAATTTTTGGTCGGCCGATGAGTTGCGATTTTGAATAATTGTAGGGTTTGTATGCGGGTTGAGGTGTTCTGCGGATTATACGAATATTGCATGCTGAACTTCAGGAGACGCTAAAGAGAGCCTGCCATTGAATTGGACACGGGTGTAAGCTTTTGTGATCAGCGCCTCAGAGAATGTGGGGTCATATCAAGGGAATCGTTTGGGATTGTACATAATGTACAATGTTAAGTCTTCAGGTCAAAGGTTGGCTTGGATGAGTCGACCCGTTTGCATGCATGTCACTAATTGCACGGAACGTACGATGTACGAGGGATAGCAAGAACGGGAGCTTCAGAAGTTCCTCTACGGTGCTCTCCTGTTTTCCTTAGTTCACATACGGCCGGGCATGATGCTACCTATTTTCTTGTTGCCATTTATGAGTATGTGGATGATGGCGCATGCGTAGTGGCAGGACCATGGTTGTTGGCATTGTGAATACATTCATAAAAGAAAATAAAACAAGAGGACAGATGTATCGTGTGTATAATTAGTTTTTGAAACATTTGAAGTTTACGTAAGTATACAGTTTTCTCATTAATGCGTCTCAGAAAATTTTCCCAGAAATTTGCCCTTTGGATTGAACCTCCTTCGCTTACTTCTTGACCCTTTGTCTAAAAGTCCCTAGATAAATGTCTTGTAAACCCTTTGATTTTTCCACCCTTGTAAAGAGAACCTGGTTGTCTCACGAGAATAATAGTTTTAACTGCTCTTCTCTTGACTGTCTTCATTAACTTCCCTCTCCGTGCTGACCATACCTCCCTTCCGCCTGTCACCGTCTGTTCGACCATCAGGCTTCCTCCAAGAAGTCTAACACTAAGACCAAGAAGAAAAAGAAATCTTGGTCTTGGGGATTTTTGGGTCTACGCTCGAACAAACGGAAGAAGAAAGGACGACCTTCAAGTCGCGTGGGGAGCGAAGCAGGAGGATCTAATGCAGGAGGAACCGCGACTCTGAAGCGGACCAACCCGCCTCATCTGCAGGGCTCTCGGCCGACCTCGAGGGCGTCTTCACACAGAAGTTCTACACGGCGCGCCAAGCCTTCAGTTCGGGCTTCTAAAATACGTAAAGATGTGAGTGATGCGCATCGCTTCCTACAAGAGTGGTGGGGACACACACAATTCTCGCTTTTTTGGGCACACGTTCCTATCTGGTAGCTCGTTAAGCGATCTTTGACTCTAAGTTCGACTAATTTTGATCTCACAAGTGCTTTCGCATCGTCTTCCCTTCCAAAATCCTTTTTTCTGTTTTTTTTTCACAGATTTCGTGTCCCAGTAAACAACCAGAGTGTATTAGACATTCCTAAAAAGCGGTCATATTCGAATTCTTTCTAGGTACGACCTCCCAGTGAACAGGTCGGTGCTTTGTAAATTTTACTGGACTTGAAAATGAAAATAATTTTTGAAGGAAGGAAAGACATGTGTGGTCAACGATTGGACTCGTAAAAATGAACCATGCTGTGAGGAATGCTTTGTAGTACAAACTTACCCTTTTCAAAATAGTCCCGTAATGTATTTCATATGTAAAGAGTCAAATGAACAATCACTGGAATCCAAGATTGATTACAAATGGTTGAAAAATAACGAAGATTGGTTGGTGTACTTATGATCCAGATATATTCGAAATTAACATTAATCTATGCTTGCGTTGCATTGCTAAATCAGATGAGTTCGAAATTAATGAACAACTTTTTACGTTCAAATTTCTTCACTCTTTTATTTTGTGTTTTTACAACCGCAGTAAAAAAAACTGTCTCTGGTATCTGGTTATAACCCACATGGGGATGAGAAAAAAAACTGCCATTCGGCAGTGAACTTGAAAAACATACTAAGGTTCAAATTTTACAAGAATTAAAATATATTAGGCATGTTTTCAAAAAAGCAATACATGGTCCCCTTAATCGTTAAAAAGTTAATTACCAGTTAATACAATGGCGTTTAACTTACAAAATACCATTTTCTTCGATATTTTATTTCGATATTCTATTAGCAACGCCCACATGAGTCCTGCTGGTTGGGAGGAAACACAGCTGCTCTTCTTGTGCTATAACACGCTAACAGCCACGGGAACCATCGGTGGTTCACGAAGGGAAAATTCATAATGCTCCTGACCGACCAGTAGCGATAAACTCAACTTTCATAAATACTCATTCAAAACTAAGTGAAGGTGCGATCCAGTTACTGTTTGCTATTTTCAAAATCACTTACTAAAACTGACTTTGAATTACAGTTGAATATTGAACTTCAGTTTAATCCGTGGCGGTTAACGTGTGAACCCTGCTAAGCTCGTTCAGAGCAGCCTGTTTTGGATCCACAGAGGACTGAAACAATCCTACCTGCAGAAGATGTGTTGTTGGTGGAACACAGTAAATACGAGCAGCAGGGTCGCTTGAAATACTGGTTAAGGTTTTCACGCTTTACCCATTCCGTTCATAAAGTTTCTCTTCTGCATCCAACTTTTTCAACGCATGAGGTTTCATTCCCATAACAAATATATGTTACGTCTTAAAATAACAATGCATGATGCTTTTCCGTATCCAAAGTAACATTTCTTTGAAATTTTTATGCCGTTTTACTAAATTTAAGCTACGGATATATTTGCTAGATAATTGCGTGGTGTTTGGTGAGTAATCGCATTGCAACAATGCCATTGTTTGGTCTATGCCAACAGCTCACCATGAGCCTACAGTTGGTGATGGTTACTTTTGTCCTGGGGCCAAAGTAATTATTTCAACAGTTGCATTGAACACATCAGCCGCTGCTGATTCCCAAGGTTCATGTTTCCAAACATGGTTATGCAGGTCTTTCGCTCCTTTTGAAAAGTGTCGCATTTCGGACAAATTTTCAAGTTGCTGAGGCGTGCAAAGCTATTAGGCATGTCCTTGAGAAAACTCGATGAAAAGTCCTCAACGAAACTTGGTAAACATGAAATACAATAATAAAATGAAGTTTATTTTAATTTCACGTTTGAAAACAGTGTCACAATTTGTCTTGGTCGTGAGGTGTCCTTAAGATTGTTTGATCGTCAAGAAACTCCAATGATAAATGGCATGCAGAAAGCCATGTAGGAATTAATCTGTTCAGAGTACGCTGCTGGAAATATGATTTTTAACGCAGTATCCTTATTACAAGTTATGCGGTATCTGTGCCATGATAAATTTGATATGTTTGCTACATGTAATAAAGTATGTGGGGTGTAAGTGATGCAGTACGTTTGCTGAAAGAAATCCGCTGGGCTTGCAACAAATGAAACCGTGTATTTGCAGCGATGAAAAGAATGTCAGATTGCAGGACAGGAATACTCAGATCATGAAGTCTTGGCTCTCGTCAGATGCCTACAAATACTTCAGTTTAATGAAGTCAACACACCAGCGAACACACCGCTGATAAAGAACACCTCTCTCTCCCTGTCGTTCAGTACAAGATGCGTTCTCATCAACGTTCATCGTCTTCCTTTTGCGAGTGGTTTTGTACGCTTTTAGACACAGTAAACTAACCGAACGAATACTTTAATCTTTTCTCTCGATATTTTATTCAAACATTGATATCGCTATTTCAGTATCTCTCATTGTTTCAGCAGCAATCAAGTTTTTTTTGTTCAGACTCGGTGAAAAAACGAAACTAATTTGCTGAACAAATATTTGTTAATTATTTCTCTTGGTATATTGCATGCATAGAAATTCTCCTTCCTGTGTGTCAGTTTCCTCTTTTACAGCGCAAACCCCTCAAGGGGATACAACTATTGTATCTATGGGAATTAGCACTCCCACGGGGACAATGTGAGGGCCCGAGCCAAAGGTTAGGTAGGCTTTCTTTTTGTTAAAATAACCTAGGTTTTGGTTTTGTTACGGACCAACTTTATTTCGGTTCACTGCTGTCCTGTTTTCCAACACCTACTACTTTCTTCTTCAACTTTGATCTTGTTTCATGAACTTCTTTCTCATCTTGCTGTTTCGATGCCCTTTTTGCATAGATTCCACGTTCCCTTAACTCCATACTAAATGCTGCCTTCTTCCTTCCTCTTTTTGGATCTCATTGTTGAGGATGGGGAGGCTTAAACTAACTAATAATCTAATCTTTACTGCGCAAAAACAGAAGCGTTCTGGTCTGACGTGGAAATTCCCTTACGTTAGAAATTTTCCTTACGCGCGTCGTATGCTTCCCAAGGCTACCAAACGGTAACCACTATTTTGATGCAAGAGGTCAATACCAGGATTCACTTACTCAATCTACCCCCCCCCCCTCAAAAAAAATATTTAAACAGATTTTAAATTTCCTGCTCCAGTTGACGTATTTTAAAATTTTCGACTAAAGTTTGATAACTTTTTGTATTATAGCTTATCTCAAACCAGTGATCACCATCTACTTACTACTCTTTTTTTTACAAGGACTTCAGGTGAATTTAGCACTTCAAAAACAGTAGAAAATTAAATTTTCCAAATTGAACTGATTGTGTTCGCAAAAACATTGACCTACCACCCTAAGATTGTGTATTTCAATAATCGTGCTGCTTAAAATACATAAAATCGTAAAGCTGCAGTAATATTGTACAACACAATATTCAAGTCACAAAAGATAGTGTAGAATAATAATGCATTTCACAATCTTTGTCTCTTCCTCGGCAAAATATCCCTCAACAAAAACTTATCCTTCAAGTCACGAGGCAGGGAAAACTTGCCATGGGATCTCCACTAACAGGAAGAAAAAAAGAAAGAAAAACAATTTGTTACAAGTAACGTTAGCGCATAAAATATATAACATTGGATTTTTAATATATCTTATCATTGAGATCGCAATTGGTACGTTGACCATTGTAGTTCCCACAATAACAATACTAATAATTGAATAAGATATTATGAGAAAAACATAAAAAGTGTGCGCTTTGGTTTATTTATTAAAAGTATGAAAAGCCTATAACTACTCACCACAAAAAGGAAGACTAAGCATTTCTAAGAACGTTTAGGATGGCATGGTCCCCACTTGCATGACACATGATTGCAACACAACAGAAACAGAAATTCAAAATATTCTCACTCGCGGCGGCGGCACCACCGTGTTCTAGTTATCATGAGTCTAACAAATTTCGGTCACAGTTGGTGGTCCGCAACTCGTGTTTTGCGTGAGCGTGTCCATCGATCTACTTTCGAGTAGCAATGAGAATTGAATATTCCTCCGTCCTTGCGAGAGGATTTGCTTATTCGTCTAAATTTCCAGTCTCTTAGTGAAACTTCAAATATTGTGAAAAATAATAGTTCAAACTTCTGGTATTTTAAACTCACCAAATAAATTCTCCAAATTTAAAATAAAAATGTCAAATTAGACTTAGACGGGACAGAACGAACAATTTATTCCTCTGACAAGATAAACAGGAAGTCCATGTGTTGCAGACTGGAAACCGCGGCTGGGCCTCTAGGACGCACGAGCAGCGGGAGACCCGCCAGTGGGAGAGCGCCACTCTGCAGCGCCAAGGGCGCGGTGCTCCTCGAGGCCAGAAGGACTACTACCAGCGCCCTACCGCCACCACCACCAGTAGGGGCCCTCGAAGGCTCTCTGACGGGTCTTCTGGATCCAGCGCCTCTCCTCGCCAGCCCAAGGGCACACAGGTTGAATTCAAATCATTAATTCTTCAAAAATCTGTTCGTATTTCATAATTCTCTGCTGTTGTACCGATAAAATTGTTATATGTTGAACTTGTGGTTGAATGTTCACTGAAACACATTCAAATGATATTCTTTGACAAAAAAGATCCCAGGTTCAATTCCCGACACCAACACGGTTTATTTGCTGGGACAAGCGTTTCCTCTGGTGATGTAGAACACTAAGAAAAGAGTTAGAGAAATTCATTTATTCCATGAGCCTGCATTTTAACATTCTGTCTAAATTATACGAAATTCAACTTGCAGATATGAACATTATCGTAAAAGAATTTCAAATGAATTTAGAGTCAAATAATTAGTGTTCCTGATGCTTTTCCGAGTATTTAAGTTATTAAAAACTTTTATCGCTTTTGGAAACTGAATGAAAAGGTGGACAGTGTTGAAAATCTCACTGTATCACAGCCAGACACTTGTAAAAATATTACGTTTCTTACGAAAAATTTCACAATTTAAAAATTTCAGAAATACTTCTATTTCTCACTAGAAATGTTTAGAGAATTGGAAAACGCTGTTTAAAGCTATTCTCAGCTTGATTCGCCCTAGGAAAACTCGAAATTCAACATGCCTTTCCCAACCTAATTTTTTAATTGACGTTTATGAGATATTATAAGAATTTCTGGTCAAATAAGTAGTTTTTCCTGATGTACAATCGAGTATTGAAGTTGTCCAAGAGTTTCATAGATTTTCGGAACAATGACCGAAAAAGTCAAAAAAATTTCGTAAGGGTATACCCTTACGTTTTTTGCCAAAAATTTCGCGAAATAAAAATGTTCGAAATTATCTGGTTTCTCACTAGAAATGACTTGAGGATAGGAGAACAAGGTTTTAAAGCCATTTCCAGCTCAATTGCCCTAGAAGAACCCTAAAATTCGTCTTGCAGATTTTGACCGAATTTCAGAAAGGATTTATGAGATGTTTATAAAAATTTCTGGACAAATAAGTGGTTTTTCCCAATGTTCAAACAAGTATTGAAGTTGTGAAAGAGTTTCGTTGATTTTGGAAACCATAACTTAAAAAGTCATAAAATATCGGGAGGGTGCAGTGATTTATGAGATGTTTATAAGAATTTCTAGTCAAATAAGTAGTTTTTCCTGATGTACAATCGAGTATTGAAGTTGTCCAAAAGTTTCATTGGTTTTTGAAACATTGCATGAAAAAGCGAACAGATAATCGTAAGGGTATTATAGCCTCACGTTTATTACGAAAAATTTCACGACATGAAAGTATCAGAAATACTTTGATTTCTCAATAGAAATGTTTAGAGAATTCGAAAACACGGTTCTAAAGTTATACTCAGGCTTTTCACCATGGGAAAAACTCGAAATTCAACTTGCAGACTTATACTCTTTCATACGAGAATTTTGTAAAAAAAATCAAATTTCTGGTCAAATAAGTGGTTTTATTTGATGTATAACCGAGTACTGATGTTTAAAGTTTCATTGAATTTGGAAACATTAAACGATAAGGTGAGACAACATCGTCAGGCGAGCTTAGGCTCATTGTAAACTCGCTAGCTTCCTGCCACTTTTCTGGGTCTTGATACATATCTCATTCCTCAGGTGGGTCGGAACCCGAGTTTCAAGCAGCGCTACTTTGGGGAGAGCGACACCGAGCCTCCTCGCCACCCGCGGGGCACGCGGGGCAGCGGGCCTGGGGACTACAGAAGCCTCCCCGCACGCACCTCCCGCGCCCCCAACAAGCGCCCCACCCGCGGGGGCTCCGCCGGCAGCTCCCTGCAGAGCAGCGAGAGCGAGGACAGCCACCAGGGGTCGCGTGCATCGCATGTCTCCACCGGTGGGCTCTTGTTACCTCTTATTTTCTTTTATTTCCTCTAGTTTCCTATTATTTTATTTCATTTTCTCTACTTTTCTTTGATTTCCTCTGATTTTTATATACCTTCTTATTTCTTACTGATGCCTACCCTTGCAAGTTCACGGTGGTCACCGTGGCCGAGTCGTTAAGAGCGAGCCCTTCGCGAGAAGGGTCGGCAGTTCGGATCCCGGCAGTGCCGCCCGGTGATTCTCCCCGTTGGGAAAAGGGAGAACAAAGCCCCAATTCCTCACTCTACCCAGGTGTCGGAAATGGGTACTGGCTTGACCGGGGGTAACCAATGGTCTTAGATGTTAGGTACTTTAAAAACCAATGCACAAGATGATATGTATCGGGTTTGATTGGAATAAAGCATCATTTCCTTACTTCTTCTTTGCTTTTATTTTTGCCTGATATTTGCCCCAGCAGGCTCTACTTTGCTCTTATTTCTGTATGTCTACCCTGGCACGCTGTTCTCTTTGCTTTTATTCTTATCTCACGTCTTCAGTGGCAAGCTCTTCTTGTTGTCCCTATTTTTGCCCCACGTGTACAGCGGCTGGCTTTATTCGTTTTTCTCTCATTTTTACATCTTCTGCAGACCTGAACAGTCCTCACAGGAATATACAACATCGAATGTTACATATTCCCCTTGATTAAACAAAGAGTATTTATTATGAATTGCTCAATCATTGATATTTCATTCACTTCTTCTGAATTTCTTATTTGGGGCTCATTATGTTTATGGCTGGTTAATTTTCGAAAAATGACTGAAAATCACAACCAAAACGGACCGAGTGGCCTATTTTCGAGTCGCTACTCAAGTCTCAAGCCGCTGAACTGCAATCATGCACAGTCACCATAGTAGAAGCAGAAGAGAAACAAAGTCACATTCACAGCCTTAAATATTTACCACAAGCGTCAGTACATTGACATAAACATCCGTCAGTGCCCGTTCCATAGACTGGCGGTCTGATGCGTAATGTTGTCGCCGTAATGTTTTTTTTGTGTTTCTTTTTTTCTCGATGTACCCCTGTAAAAAATCCTATCACATTGCGTAATGGATCGTTTCTCAAAACGCATCAACAAAGGCATTTTGAGACCAATACTGATTTCTGTACAAACTCAACTGCGAATAAACGGTTACTGTTCTTTTTGAAAAATGAGCATAAACTTGACTGAAAAAAAAACGATTATCTGCTTTAAAAAAATAATTGACAACTCTCAAACAGGGAGCAACCGCTCGGTGTACCTGCACGCGACGGCGGTCGCAGAAATCCCGGTCCAGAAAGAAGGCGGGGACTCGGACCGGCCGGGGGTGCAACGCCAGGCCAAAAAGGTGACTCGGTCTTTCTCCCTGCTCGCCCCCTGGAAGCCTCGACACCCTCGTGAGCCCCACCAAATCGAGTACGACAGCCGCGACAATCGGCATGCCAAGCCTCCCAGACCCCCACGCCGTACTGCTGAACCAGTCAACCGGTCCCAAACCCTCACCAATAAAGACTCAAAGCTCTCTGGGTGGCTCAAGAAGAAGAAAAGCAAAGAGGGTAAGGGCATCTGATAAAACTCTCGGTTCAGTTAGGGCTTGTAATGATCAGATGGAAGAAATCGGACATCAATTTGAAGCGTTTCAATGTCGACTAAAATCTCACGCAGATGGGAGAAATTTTAGAAATTATTAATCGAAGTATGTGATGTCTCTCTTTTGTGATTAAGATTCCACTTTTTTGGTCGTTGAGAAGCCTTATCATTTTCACGATTCATAAGTCAAGAAGGCAGCTGCTCACAAAAAATGCACAGGCTTCACTTACTCGATCATGAGTTCGCTTGAATAAAAGAAAAACTTGCAGGCGCGCTTTACTTTTAGAATTGGTCTTGATATTTTTGCATTTTTGGAATGCAGAGTGATTCAGGATTTCTGGATTTTTTTTATGTAACAGATTCCAAAGGAATTAGTTCATGGAGTTGAAGAAAATACTGTGCTAACATCCACGCAAGTAGGATCTCAGTTACGCTCATGAATAAATTCTCATCACTTTACTCATGCTCCTCAAGTTCCATGAATGCAGTGTGTGCAGCAGCAGGACTAGGATAATGACTTGAATGATACTTGAAATGCAATTACAACACGAGCAGAAATGTCGAGTAACTGTACTTGAGTGATACTTGAATATCAATTGTAATCTCGAGGTTTGTATCTTTGATTTTTGTCTTTTAAAGCGGCAGAACGCAGCCAGCAGCGTCAAAAATAACCTCCGAGTTCACCTAAAGATACGCGCACATTCGATCACCGATGAGGAAGTTCAAAAGGTATCTGTTAATAAAAACTTTCTACATTCATTAATGCCTGGAGAATTTTATACGAACTTGTGGAATAGTTCAACACGTGGATGACATTATCGAAACAAAATATCTATGTTTTATTAGTATGTTACTTTCTACGCTGGGAAATGACGTCAACAATGACATATTATAACGTCAACTGAAAATTTTGGTCGAAAGAATTGCGTGACGGTTTTTGCAGAAATGTTCGGTTGATTATTAGTTTATATTTTGGAACCATTTAACAAAGCATCAGTTAACCCTTTAGATTTTTCGGTCCACTTTTGAAAATAGCCTCAATATAGTGTATTTCTTGTTGAATTTGTCCCCTAGTGTGTTCTTTGGAGTTCACTGCCGAGTGGCAGCTCCTTCCTCATTCTGACGTCGGTCACTACCTGATGCCAGAGTAAGTCAAATGATGGTGGTTATGATAACGGTAATATGAGTAGAAACATGCTGACGTTAAAGGGTTGAGTTGGCATCTTATGATGACTTTAATGCTTTGTTCCTAGCATATCAGCTGGTTCTGCGAGCGCGTGTTGTAATTACCAGATAAAAACAAATAAATGCGTCGCAATGTTGTCATATTTACGTAATACCGAACAGCGTGGGAGGGTATCGAGCGCCTGCTGACAAAATGAAGCGTTGTATATATATGCCTGTAACTTAAAAAATATAAGAAGCCATTGTTTAAAGTTTAATCATGTTGTCACAAGTTTTCTATTGAATTATATAAACATATAAATTTCTCAAACCCTTTAAGCAAAAAAAATTTTAAAACCATTATTACTCAAATTATATAAATAGCTATTAATGACGCACGACCCGAGATGCCTGGGCAGTTCTCCGCATTCACAAACCTTTGTCAGGGGTTAGAAAACTATGGTATTGAAGGTTGTCTCAACCAGTCTTTTGACTGGTATAACCGTTGAGTTTTAAAAGTTTGAACAGTTGCAATAATAATGTTTGTAATATAGAGCATTTGTTTCTAAGCTTCAAATTATGAAAGGCTCAAATTAACAACCGACACAAGATTACTGAAATTCTGAGTAAATACAGATTCAGATAAAAATATGGTGGGTCTTAACCAGTCCAAAGCCTCGCTTACACCTTTTAGAAAATTTCCTAAATCAAATCCTATGTATCAATATAGTTCCCTCTATATCCCCTTTCAAAAAATGTGCAAAAATATGCATTACAATCGCCGTTCAAGAATAATTCCTGGGATCAAAAATTTACCTGTGACTTGCTTCCGTCCTCAAGTTGTCACGCGAACCCCGCTGCTACAGATCGCTACTTTAGATAGGATTTACCTTATTGCCTTAATAACTCCTCAGTCATTAATATTTAGCATAAGGCCTGAAATATCTTGTAAATAAAAATTTAACAAGAGAACACACTTAACATTTTTTTTCCTGCAAGTAGACCATGTAACCCGTGATTGAAAACAAATGTGTTGCACTGGAGACCGCACTAGATGTACAACTGCGTGCGAACTGTAACTCTGGTAAAGTTATGCCTTCTTCTGAAAAAGTAACGGAAAGTTACCACGGCGGTTGCGATGTGAGCCGCCGATGTACACAGAGGGAATTTTTCTAAAGCTGCATGATCCAGTTAATGTTTGAGATGTTCAAAATTGCTTGCTTTAGTTAACTTTCAATTTGAATTGACCATTGAACTCCAGTGAAAACTCATCGCGGTGAGCGTGTGCTAACATCAATCAATGCCCAAAATATCGCTTATATTTCAACCGCAAAATGGAAAGAAGTCGCCCGACACGACTAGAATAACATCAAGTGGACTTCGTGCAGAGGACGTCCATGTTCACAACACGAGAATTCGACATCGAGTGCCCCCGAGAAGCGTATGGATGTAATAAACTATACATTGGAATTTTCACATTTTCTTATCAGAATCGACTAATATATATAAACATGAATTTCTTTAATTAGGTGATAAATATTTGGAAGAAAGACAAGCAAATCTCAATAACGGAAGGAAATAAAAAAACGTTGGAATGGCATTGAAGACAGCAATCCTAGAAGAGAAGAATAAAAGGCTCTCGGCAAGCTGCACACTGCAACACAAAGTTTTATCTATTGTACATTTCCTACCGACAACTGATGAATCTTATTTACACGAGTACACACACACTCTCTTCCCATTTACAAAAATTATATACCGTTTAAAAAACTCTAGAATTCTAGCCGTCCTGACATAGTAACATATACTACAAGTCGCGAATAACTGCATCACGTCATGGAAAATGTTTTCTCGTCTGCGAAGATTTGATTCCGCAAAAGATAAAGACGCACACCAAAAATAATAACTTGCATTGGCTGCGGAATTGTAAAAGGAACAAATTTTACAACATTCTACATCTTCGTAGAAGAACAACTAGTAGCGTAAGTTTTTTTTCAAGCACTCGTAGAAGAAGTTGAATAACCAAGGCTTAAATTATTAAAAAATCCGACCCCAGAAACAGTGAACAACTTTAGGTGACAGCACTGGTGCTACACGAGGGCTTGGGGCATCCGAAGATCAGATTAGATGTGAGTTTAAGCCTCCCTAACCGCAACATAGGCGTTACAAAGAGAGGAAGAAAGAAGGGACCATTTGTCATAGAGTCACCGGAACGCGGAATCTATGCACAAGGCGCATAGAAACAGTAAGTTGAGAAAACAGCTTACGAAACAAGATATAAAGAAAACAAGACAAGAAGTAGGTACTGAAAAACAGGACAGCAGTGAACTGAAAAATGATGGTCCGTAACACAATAAAACTATTCTATTTTAACAAAAAGAAGGTCTAGCTAACCGTTAGCTAGGGACCTCACATATTCTCACACACCCTCCAAAGTAAGTCAGACCCGTATACAAGCTAACAACTTTTGAATCTTCAAATGAACAGACATAGATAACGCTTCCGGCTATTCTATCTAGTAAATAAAAAAACTCAAAATTCACGTATCAGAGCCCTCGTGCGTAGCGATCAGTCTTCGCATTTTTCGCACGAAATTAATAAGCCAAAGTCGTAGACATGTACTCAAGACTCTTGGCCAAACACGTTCAACTATTTCAGTTATTTGCCTCACCGAAATTCTCCCAATGAACCGTAAGAACACGCATCTCTCATCACTGTCACTGAGATATACTACCAACCACGCGCAAAGCCACCGCCATAACTACCAAGGTTAAACCAAGTGCTGATAAAAATGCAAGAATCCAGCAAAAATTTGACTTTATAAGAATAGAGCAGATTTGACGAACGCCATCTCATCAGCAGAAGATAAAAATAAAGTACGGTTTTTTAACACCCACGCTTGGCTTCAAACATCCTAAATATGCGGTAGGTACTCGTAGGTCATGTTATGTAAAAAGATCGCCACAGCACACAAGTAAGCTGACTAGGAGAGGCTTCAATTGAAGGACGCAAGCCCAATTTTAACCGGGAATTGCTCGCTCAGTTCCCAATACAAGTTGGGGGACAATATTGCCTAGAGTGGAGGGACAATATTGCCTAGAGTGGAGGGACAATATTGCCTAGAGTGGAGGGACAATATTGCCTAGAGTGGAGGGACAATATTGCCTAGAGTGGAGGGACAACATTCCTAAAACGCACCTCACTGAAGACAGCTAAACACATGAGCAATCAAACCTAGCAGATGTTCAATAATTGACTTAGCTAAATTAAAAATACATCACTGAGTATCCTCAACACGCACACAAAAATTCCAGAATATTTTGATTAGAGTTCCTCATGCTTGGAGAAAGGAAAAATCCGGAGTTGCGCTTCTCACAGCACACGTAAAATAGCTTCAAGGGGCTTAAACTCGAATGTAATTACTCTCACGGACAGACTTGATATTCGTTGCTGGTTGATGACTATCTTTGTTTTCGAAGCAAAAAGGGAGGTTCTTTGGAGTACAGCGTAGCATTAATTCATTTGCTTGCTGTGAAAGATCTGGTGCTACACCATAGTAGTGGAAACAAGATAGGCTCAAACTAGTTTTTTTTTCGTTGTCAGCGTGGTTTTGCTGACGTCACGGCAACGAACCAATAGCAGCGCTCATATTGCATCTGGTAGCACTGCTACCCCAAATCTGGCTCTACTATTGGCCTAACAATATGGCGCTTTGGTGACGTCATTAAGTTTGTTTGAAATAAAGCCTTTCTATTGGCTAGCCGTACAAGAGGAGGTGTATTTTCTCCCATAGAAATGACCCTACCTCGTTTCCTCTACCGTGACGTTCAGATTTGACTTGGCTTAACTCTTCGACTGAAAAACTCGACTTTGAAAACATTGTGACTCAATTGCCTCAGGCAAACACTGCCCATAATTTTAGTTATGTAAGTTAGTTTGAGCCCCCCTAAACGCAACAAAGGCGTTCCAAAGAGACGAAGGATGAAGGCACCAGTTCGTATGGAAATAAGGGAAAGCAGTATCTATGCACAAATGTGTGTTCCCACATAAGATTTCCTGAGCACAAAAACAGTGAGTTCAGAAGGAAGGCCATGACACATGATAAAAGTTGAAGGAAAAAGTTAGAGGCGCTGTAAAACATGAGTGCACCGAAAAAAAAAACGGTCCAGAACGAAACAAAAAACACATTTTATGTAAAAAATAAAAAGCCTGTCCAAATTTACGCACAAGACATTACATTTTCCCCCTTAGAGCGCTAGTTTCCAGCAAGAATAATTGTATCTCCCTGTGGGGACTACCCAGAATTGTGGAGCACTTCTGTATTATCGACTCACGTGATCTACAAGCACAACATATCAGCAATATGAAATAAAGACATCAGCACACGAATAATAATAAATCAACCTTAGTAAAACAATCGCGGAGGTCCACACAAGTGCTGGCTGATACAGTTGCGAAGGCTTCAAAAAAATGGAGGTCGTCATTTTTCAGAGTTTCCATTGAGGTCAATGATGAGAGCGCAGAGGAGAGCAAAAACAAAAGAAATGAAGAAATCCAGGAAACAATCAAGAGATATTGCCTGACGTGCATCAGACACCTCGGCAGGAAGCGAAAGAATTGGAAACAATTTAAATAATTCAGTAGTGGTAGTATTAACATAGATTTGCTAGCGCTTCAGTAATTTGTACTATATCGCGCCGTAAGTCTCACAGTTCAAAAATACCAACAAAATTTAAATAGTTTATAGCACTTCCATGAAAATAGACCCAACAACAAAGCTTTGCTACTCACAGTTTCACTTCCGCAGTGGAGAGCGCGTGATACTCTGGAGTTGCACACAGCCTCGAGAGTACAGCGATTTAAAATATCGTGCAGAATAAATTTCCTTATGGCCATCTCGTTAGGAATTTAACCCCCCAACAGGTAGTCAAGAAATGCTCCACATGAACTTGGTGTGAAGTGTCTTGAATTCGTCACGTCGAGTAAGGCGCGCTTAAGTTCCAATGTCCCAGCAGGAGCAGATGGTGAAGTAGGCGCCGTCACCAACTTCAACAAACAAAATCCAGTAAAAGAGAACAACGAAGTGTGATGGAAACGACAGCTCTCTTATGAAAATGAGAGATTTTAAAGAGATTTTAAAGAGTTTTTATAAAGGCTTTAAAGGTCAAATTGATTAGCCTTAGAAAAATTCCGAAATTTAGATTAGATTATTCGTTTGTTTCAGCCTCCCTATCCGCAACAAAGGCGATCCAAAGAGAGGAAGGAAGAAGGCACCATTTAGTATGGAGTTAAGGGAACGCGGAATCTATGCAGAAAGGGCATAGAAACAGTAAGACAAGAAAGAAGTTCATGAAACAAGATCAAAGTTGAAGAAGAAAGTAGTAGGGGCTGAAAAAACAGGACAGCAGTGAACAGAAAATAGATGGTTCTCAACATAACAAAAGCATTTTATTTCAACAAAAAGAAGGCCTACCTAACTCTCAGCTCGGGTCCTCACATTGTCCCCCTGGGAGCGCTAATTCCCATAGATACAATAGTTGTATCCCCCTGAGGGGAAAATTCCGAAATACAACTTGCGGATTTGGATACTTTAGCAAAATAATTTCATGAGAATTTTATAATTTCTAGCAAAATAACTGGAACAAATCTTCGAGCTTCAGGACCGTACATAGTCTTTCCTCATGACAAAAAAATTGTAGTTATTCATACAAATGGTAAAATCAATCGAGTTCCAGAACTATTCTCAGAAAAAAATACAAGCGTTGCTGACCTCAGGTGAACAAGATGGTCACCACCAAAACATTTCTACCAGACGAAACTCGAATTTCTCGCTAAACGCTACCTGTTACTCAGCTGAAGGCGCCTGAAAGATGGGTGCAAAGTAACATAGTTTACTCACTGACAGTGAGTGAATTGGCGGCAGTACTCACGGAAGAGCAGCGTCACGGTACGTTCAACTGTCATGAACAGGACGGTAGTCATGTACACTTCCAGACAGGATTCGATTATTAGTTAGTTTAAGCCTCCCTATCCGCCACAAAGACGATCCAAAGAGAGGATGGCACCATTTAGTATGAAGTTAAGGGAACGTGGTATCTATGCAGAAAGGGCATAGAAACAGTAAGTTGAGAAAGAAGATTATGAAACAAGATCAAAGTCAAAGAAGAAAGTAGTAGGTGCTGAAGAACAGTACAGAGGTGAACAGGAAAAAAGGTGGTCCTTAACAAAACATTTTATTTCAACAAAAAGAAGGTCTACCTAACTCTCAGCCCGGGCCCTCACATTTTACCCCCTTCCAGACAGGATATCCCGTCAAGATTCACAGGCTCAAAGACAAGTCAAAGGGGCGCACAAGTGGGACTGTCACCAATACGGCCTGAAGCTACGAGAAGATCGTATGGAGAGCACAGTGGAATCAATAATGCACGCACGGCGGGTCTGTGGCACGGCCAGGGAGTGTGTGCACCAGAATGACATGCACAACCGCACTGAACACATCAAACGACATGCATTTCTTTAATATGCACACAGGTGGTTGCTGTTTTGAAAATCTCCTAACTTTTCACAGATGGGCGAGTTATAAAAGAAATCAATACGATCGATCAAGTGAAATTCTAGCACAAAATGGCGCATGTGTCGTTCCAATGGGAGACTCTCAACTTTTCCACTTCCAAGAGAACAATGAGCCTAACGTGCGCTGAAAAAGCTCTGTAAAATAATCACAAATCTGAAAACACTTCAATTGACCTTCAGTAGCTCATAAACTGAAGAATGTTCAGGAGTTCACTTTTTTCAATGAAATATGCAGAGAAACGCAACATGTTATGACTCATGAAATTTGAAGCTTCATGGTCGGTCTACCAAAGCAGCGAATGGAAGAGAATTTACATTCATTCCACAGGCACAACTAAGGTCTGAATATAGCTTATAATTTACTTCTCAGAGCACTTCTGTGTAAATTCCGAAATTGAGCACACACGAATGAGAATTTACTTTTTAACTTTACTTAAAAGAAGTGCCGAGGACACATCAAAACAGAACCAGTTTAACTGGACTATTGTGTAGGTGAGAAAAATGTAAAATAAAGATTTAAAAAAAGGCTTCTAAAAAAAAGAAAAAAAGTTTTGCAGTGATTCAACAGAAGTTATTACCAACACGACAGCTACCCTACGATAACAAGGGAGATTTATCACACATCCAAAATGCCCCACACCAAAATCTCGCAGCCCGAACAGCTGCATCTGCCCCAAGAAATTAAATAGCTCAACATGCCTACAGAGAAACCGAGTGGACACCAATCTTTGTGAAGAGCCAGCGATAGTGCTTACTCTGAAAAGTACTGTGGTTAAAGAGCTCACCACAATAGGGCTGTGGTTAAAGAGCTCACCACAATAGGGCTGTGGTTAAAGAGCTCACCACAATAGGGCTGTGGTTAAAATGCTCACCACAATAGGGCTGTGGTTAAAGAGCTCACCACAATAGGGCTGTGGTTAAAGAGCTCACCACAATAGGGCTGTGGTTAAAAAGCTCACCACAATAGGCAAGCAGCTATTCAGCACAACAATCACCCTCGTTAGCGTTAGCTTCAACACTCATGAGGGTTGAATAAATCTAAATGTGTGTAAACTGCAAACATAAACCTTGATCTTGAATAAATCTAACTGTCAAGTGGTTACCAACTGAAGCACCTCTTCACACTCATGCCTGGGAACAAAACAGCGCAGCAGAGCTCCGAAAAAAGACGGTTCTTAACAGAGCAAAAAATATTTTTATTTCAACCATTAGAAAGCCTATCTAACTTTCAGCATGGGACCTTACATTTTTCCTTTTTACCCTCGAAGAACTGATTTCCACAGAGACAATAATTATGTTACACGTAGTCCCAGCTGTTGAGGACTACATTACACAGTTCTTATTCCTGAATTTTTCTCTACTTTGTCAAAAAAAAATATTTTTTTTTGAGAAAATCATTGCTTACACAAACTACACCAGAGAGCATTCAACGACCTGAGCCTCGGCTAAACATAGCCCGAAACTCACCACCACATTAACGTGCTTACTGAAAAATGGACGAGCTTTGTACAATAGCACATTTAGAAGAGTTATTACAGTGAGATCGATGAGATATAATTAAATTTCTCTACTTTTTTCTACCTTACAGCTACTAGCTTTGGACTTCAACACCAAAATAAATTGAAGACGAACATAGAGAAGTTCAGTGCCTCGACGGCAGAAGAGTGTGATAAAGAGAGCTCTAGTGACAACACAAAACTATTTTGTAGCATTGAAAGACGTAACGAACTGCAACCAAGTTCAGCGGATAAACTATCAAAAATAAATACAAACTATCTCCACGCCAGGACTCTGATGCAAGAGCAAAAATTAAGTATTTTACACGGCAGTAAAGCATACTTCTGAAAGCTTCAAGACGGAGAAGAATCAATGAAGAACAGAGCAAGCCGCTCGAACAGAGCAATTCTACCCCGTGGATATAGAAGCTGTGAGGGAAGAAGATGCAGACCCAGGGGACACCAAACAGCAGTGCTCCTTGCAGTCGACAGCTGCTGAGCACTGCTGAGGATGGTACTGCTGGGCAGGAGCATCTGAGGGAGAGTGCAGGGTGTCGGGAGGCATACACAAGGTCTCGCTACTGCTGCACAGCACCCCTGGCAGCTGGCTGCACACCTCCCCTGGCTCGACCTCCAGGTTTGTGTTGGTCTGGACAATGTTGCTGTCTTGTGGAGCAATATCTTCAGGGGAGAAGCGGATGGGTTCCACGTGCGGGTGTGGGGGACACTTGTGGTAGCGGTGGCTTGGGGGCAGCAGCAGCTTCACGTAGTTGCTCTGGAGAGGCTTGTGGAGGGCGCTCACGGCCGCCTCTACTGAGAACCAACACCGACGGCGACCTGAATACGAAAAATAATATATAGGACAGCCATGAAGTGGTAGTAAAGCTATCCACCTCAGAGAAAGAAAGGCTTGAAATGCAATGTAAATATAACTCAGGAAATGGAGTTGATGTAGAAACGCACATTGACCATAAACTTGCTGATGGACACCCCCTCATCACTATTTCCCAAAACACATAAAGATTAAATGTTAGTTTAAGCCTCCCTCACCGTAACAAAGAGAGGAAGAATGAAGGCCCCCATCCAGTATGGACTTGAGGAAACGCAGAATCTAACAAGCATGGAAACAGTAAGTAGAGAAACAAGTTTATGGAACAAGATAAAAGTTGAAGAAGAAAGCAATAGCTTATGAAAAACAGGACAGCAGTGAAAGATGGCCTTAAACCATAAAAGGCTTAATTTACTTCAGCAAAAAGAAAGTTTACCTAACTCCAGCCAGGGATTTAACAGTTTCCCCTCGGAGTGCAAATTCCAACAAATGAAACAGAACACACAAAGAGTAATCAACAACAGGGGTCAAAAACCATGGCAACCAACTTCATTTTATGTTGCCAAAGGCATAAAATGTGACCAGAATTACAATTCTGCATCACAGAGTGAATTCAACATCAATGCTTCCTTGTCAGGTAATACTACCAAATGAAAGGGATAATATTTTCCCAAGATCAAGCAATTAATGAAGTTCCTGGAAGTACATTTTACTGGAGCAACAAGTTGCCTTAGTGTTCTCAAACATGAATCCAGCATTCAAATTTAGCTCAAGCTGGTCAAAATTATAGAGTCTATGTTGACTACGTTTCATTTTGTAAAACAGATTTTGAGAAGCAGACTACATAATGATTAAGAAAACTCACTTTTCAGTCACTTACAAATCCCTCAATTTATACAATAAAAATCGTTACACCACCAGCAACACATCATTGCATGGCTTGATGCTTCACATACTCACCAAAATACTTCAAGTTCATCACATGCTTAAAGTCAGAAGATATTCACACAACATTTTTCAATTGAAACACTGTCAATCATTGAAAATTCAGTGTGACAGAATTCACAGTCAGTAAGTTATCAATACGACCAAAATTTTTCTGTATATTTTCAGCGTGAAGATGATGTTCGTACATCAAAACATCACTTTTTATAGACTACATAGATTTTGTTTTTTTAAAGATCGACAGCATTTCAATAGAAAAATTAAGAGCGAATTTCTTACTTCATTTCTTACTTCACTTTCTTACTTATATTCTTACTTCACCCTTAACTATTTTGTCAAGTAGAAAAGTTGGAAAAGAAATGCTCACCAAAAGTGTGAGATTCATCCCAGTCTTCAAACTCCTCCGTGACCTCCAGTACAAACACACTCGTCCGATGCATCCGCTCTGTGTTCTGCACAAGAAGGGTAACACAGTTAATCCTGAGCACAATATCACACAGTCTTTTGTGAAAGAAAGTTATCCAATTGCCTCCTTCAAGGCTTGCAAGCATTGCTTAAGAAAGCATAATACTGACATAGGCATACAATGTTACTTGTGAACATAGAAAATGGCAGAGCAATTTTTGAAACTAGCTTATATCATTTAGTTTAACCTTCTTTAACCATCATTAAGGTGTGCCAAGGAGAGGAAAGAGAAAGACACCACTTAATATGAGGTTGCAGGAACAGGGAATCTATGTAGAAATTGTGTTCCAACACAAGATCCCCTGCATATAATAACAGTAAATTGGGTTTAGATTCGACAAGTTAGTTCACGTCTCACTAGCAACAAAAAAAGGCATTGCAAAAAGAGGAAGGAGGAAGGCAAAATTCAGTGTGGAGTTTAGGGAACACAAAATATGTGCACAGAGTATGTTCCCAAACAACACCCCACACAAATAGATACAGTAAGTTAAAAAATTTACAAAACAAGTTGAAAGTCGAAAAAGAAATTAGCAGGTCTCAAAAACTGGACAGCAGTGAACAGTGAAAAGATGGTTCCCAACAAAACAAAATCATATTATATTCCAACAAAAACAAGCTAGACAACTAAGACTTTCCTCCTGCGGGTGCTAATTCCTATAGGTACGACAGTTGTGAGGATCTAAGGTGGGCATATCACGGAGCAAGAGAAAGTACTAAGTATTAGGTTTCCAAGATCACAGTTATTGTAGTGAAGTGAAGTAAAGAACAATATTTATGATTGAAACCCAAATTCCATTTCATATTTCTGGTAAAACATGAAGCTCTTCCTGATGAACAACCAAGTATTGAAGTTGTCAAAAAGTTTAATTGCTTTTGGAAACATAGAACAAAAAGGTCAAAAATTTAAAAGATTTTGACAAAAACCTTCACACGATGAAAATGTTAAAAATTTTCTGATTTCTGACTATAAATGACATGTGAACTGGAAAGGCATTAAAGTTAATCTGATTGATTCACAATAGGAAAAACTCAAATTTCAACATGCAAATTTGGATCTTTCAATAAAAGAATTTAATGAAAATTTTATAATTTCTGAAACCAACTATTGAATTTGTCAGAAAGTTTCAGTGATTTTGGAAACAATAAATGAAAAGATGAAAAATATTGTAAGGCACTGACAAAAATATAGCATAATACAAATGTAATACATAAATAAATGCATTATACACAATACAAAACCTAGTTCTACAGATAATTTCAGATTAATTTGCCCTTCCCTAAATTTCAGCTAGCAAATTTGGACTTTTTCCTAAAAGATCATAAGAACTTTAGCTCGAATAATTAGTTTCTCCTGATGTACAACTAAGTATTGATGTTGTCCAAAAGCTTCATCACCTTTGAGAACATTGAACAAAAAGATAAAAAATACTGACAAAATATTTTTGACAAGAAATATTGCAAAATAAATGTTGGAAATTTCCCGATTTCTCACTAGATTTTACTTGATAAGCAGAAAACGCAGTTTGGAAGTTAATCTCAGATTGATTCTCTTGGTGAAAAATGAAGGAAAATTTATGAACATTCATTGATCCTTATTTAATGAATAAATATTGAACATTGTACAAAAAGTCACACAGTGCCATCACACAGTACCATCACACAGTCACACAGTACCATCACACAGTACCATCACACAGTCACACAGTACCATCACACAGTACCATCACACAGTCACACAGTACCATCACACAGTCACACAGTACCATCACACAGTCACACAGTACCATCACAATTAACACAAGAAAATAGTGATGTGCCACTGAAGACTGTTCTAAAATTAAGCAAGAAAAAGTCATTAAGCTCATCAGGATTGGAATATATAAACTCCAGAAACTTTAGAAGTAGGAAACTTTCCAAACCATTTACACAGTGTTGGGTACTGAAGAAAATAATCTATAATTACCCTCCCCATTTAGAACTGTGCTTGAGCTGCACAGAGAATACACACATGAGAAAATTACATCAGGCATGAATGACGTGAAACATTGCAATTAAAACTTGATTTTAAAATCAGACATGCAATTATGTTAGCTGAAGTAATCATGGAATGCAACATGGAATTAGGATTTGCATAACTAAAATAAAAAATGAAATACCTCACATGAGAGAAAATTTGAAAAAGATACACCATAATGTGAAACAGAAAAAAATACATTTAAATATACAATTGAAATACAAGAAGAAATGTGAGGGTGAAATAGTGCTGACTATGAACACAACTGAGATGGTGAAATTTAACAATACTGTTGATCAAATGAGATACATAAGATCATCAGCATAGGAAAAGCAAAACCTAATTCCTAAATAACACCCAGAGACATAGAAGAAATTCTTTTAACATAATATAATAATATAGAGCAATGAAAATAGAACAAAATGAAATCAAGTACATAATACCATTTTGAGAATGCAAGAAAATAATTGGAATCATGAAAGTATCTTTACAAGTCAAACTGGACTACAGCCAAAAATATCCAAGGAAAATATCCTCACAAGTCAAACTGCACCACAGCCAAAAATATCCTCACAAGTCAAACTGCACCACAGCCAAAAATATCCTCATAAGTCAAACTGCACCACAGCCAAAAATATCCTCATAAGTCAAACTGCACCACAGCCAAAACTGAACAAGGAAAATACCCTGACAAGTCAAACTGCACCACAGCCAAAAACATCCTCATAAGTTAAACTGCACCACAGCCAAAAATATCCTCATAAGTCAAACTGCACCACAGCCAAAAATGAACAAGGAAAACACCCTGACAAGTCAAACTGCACCACAGCCAAAAATATCCTCTCAAGTCAAACTGGACCACACCCACAAAATTGTCCAAGGGAAATACCCTGACAAGTCAAACAGCACAACAGCCAAACATGTACAAGCAGCAGAGAAAAAATGTATACTAAAGCACCTCAAAAACTCCCAAGCAGCGCCCAAGCTTGCCACCGACTCCAGCCTCCTCCTTGACCTCCCTCACTGCTGCGCTGGCAGCCGCCTCATCAGGCTCTATGCCACCACCTGGCACAATCCACAGACTTGGGTCCTTGCGAGACGTCACCAGCAGCACCTGACACAAGCAGTTTTGCAATATTATATTGGTTGTGAGCATCTAAGTCATTCATAAGGCAGAAGCAGGTACTAATAAATATCAAGTTTTCACAAGTAGTACATTTTAAATTTTTACAAGTACTACATATTACATTTTCAAATACACAGTTATTAATTTTTTTAATCACAGTTTATCAGCATCAACTCATAAGCCATCACATCCATGCACTCAGAAATAAATGCCTTGAATGATGCAAACAATAGATTTTTTGTTAAATACACACTTCAACACTTCTGAAAACATATACAACCTTCAGATTAGTTTTAGAAATTGTACAAAAATTGGAAGTTAGCCAGGAATTTTATCCATTAAATAATAAACATATCTTAAAACAACTGACATGTAAGATTGCCTACTCAATTTGAAAGATTAATCATGATCAATTTGATGATTGCAATAATATAATATAACATACAACAGTTACAATCAATACAACTTTTATAAAAAATTACCTAAGACTTCGTATTCAAGAAGCACAATTTTAGCATCTGGCCCCATAACACTAAATTTGCTAAAATTTGAAACAAGTAAAAAATAACTATAACAAAGTTTCATGAATACAATGAGTAAAACTATATACATGTATAAAAAATTTTGAACAAAAATGTTAGCATCAGAGGTTTGAGGTAAATGAAAATAAAGGTACATTCAAATGATGTAAAAAACACCTTTGCTAAATAAATCTCAAATAAATGTCTGGGAGCATTTGCTCTAGACATATGGCAAAGAAAACCAAAAAGTTTGTGTCACTCACCTCCGTTTCATCTTCATTGACGCAAACGCAAGCAGCTCTTTTACGGAAGCCATCCTGGTCATATGTTCGGACAACATAAGGCTCCTTCAATTTTACGCAGCTGTTCATGATTACAAGGTGAAGGGGAAGAATAATGATCTAGCTAATATAGTGAAATAATAATTAGATGAAGAAAACTTATAATCAGTTATTAATGAGTAAAGTAGAATGTTTTATACTTGAGAAGCAAGAGTTCCATCTCATATTTGGAAAGGAAGAATACCTCATTGAGAAAAATAACATTTCACTTATCTGAAACAAAGATAACAATTTTAATTACACTAAAATTCTATCTTTCATTTGGATAGGCTCTTTATGTTAAATAAGTATGATAATTGTGAGGTTCATACATAAATTAAAGTCATCAGTAGCACAACCAGGAAGAAGGGCCACTGGCAATATTCATTTTAAATAGCATATTAGGCAATTTGAAGTTCTAAGTTTCACATTCTTTTATAAATTTTATGATAAACATCAAAATGCAAAAATTTTTTGTCTAAGAATTGAGTATGAAGCAGA
The DNA here is from genome assembly GCA_014220935.1 of Platorchestia sp. MABIK. Classification (NCBI taxonomy): domain Eukaryota; kingdom Metazoa; phylum Arthropoda; class Malacostraca; order Amphipoda; family Talitridae; genus Platorchestia; species Platorchestia sp. MABIK. The sequence continues at coordinate 162,764 of JACJUY010001092.1, forward strand.
TTAAAGCTTTACCTTGATTATCTAGCATTCTCATTGTTCAACAAAGGTGTTTTGAGTATCTTGTTAAAATTTATTTGACTGAAGTTTAACTAATCTTATGACCTAAATTTGTCTGCTCTATAATCACATTAATCTAAATTAACAGAGATCTTCTCAGAATTTCACTCAAAATACAGAAAAACATTTTATTTCAGGATGTCAATGTGTTGATGGGAAAGGTCCCCCAATACAATTCTATGGCATGAAAAACGTCAAGTCAAAACTACCCTACTCTATTTTAAATTTTAGTACAACCCCATTTTATCTCCTTTGCAAGGTTTCAAAACATTTACATTTATACATCGGACAAGATTCATATCCTTAGTTCCAACTAAGGATCCCGTTGGTTTGTCCAGGTATTGGATGTCTCACTGAGCTCAAGAGAATTAATACCAAAGCATTTTAACTTCATTGATTGCCATCCACAGCTTGTCTCTGTATCAAAAAATAAAAACACTTAATCTCTCGTCTGCTAGGGTAAACTTTGTCAATACAATGCGTAACCTTATCGTTACTCAGCTGGCAACTTGCAACATTCCTAAGCTTACAATTTGGAAATCCGTTCAAGCGGACCAATGAAGTTTGTACCACGGTTTGTACGCTGTATTCGTTCGACCTGAAATAGCCCACCGTCCGATCACGTCGTCAAATTCAAGTTTTAAAATCTCCACGCCACATTATACATTAAGATTATTATTTTGGCATATTTTCTTCAAAACTCAAATTATTTTTGGATCATACAATCTGTTTTTTTTTTCTAATGTTCATGATGAATCTCCTTTATGAAAGAAAAGAGGAAAAAAGAAAAAGAAAAACCGTTTATTTCCAAAAACGTTACCACATGAGATACATGCCAACAAATTGGCTTTTAACAAATTCATAATGTAAGACGTCCTTAGACAAACGTTTCATACGAGTACTAATAGACAAACTATCCGAGGTGTACAAATAAATAAACCATACGAGGAGTACTAAAAAAACATCGACATCTACGGATGGTTAATTTCCAATTCAAGCCTCATACAAATCACGTTGTACATTGGTTTTTCAAATGCCTTATAACTAACACCAGGACGCCATGACGCTTTCCCCCGGTCAAGACCGGTACCCATTTCAGACACCTGGGTAGAGTGGGGTCTTGTGCTTTGAATTTTTTCTCCTATACCCAACGGAGAAAATCGCCACCAGCGAATTAATATACAAACTATACATGGTGTACTAATAGACAAACTATCCGAGGTGTACAAATAGAGAGATCATTCGAGACGTATTGATAGACAAACTATATTGTAATAGGGAATTAACAGTTATGTAGTGAACCATCAGCACACGTAGCCATGCCTGACGAAATTTTAATTTCTCATTTAAAATTTCATGTTTT
>JACJUY010001093.1:0-72108 GCA_014220935.1 Platorchestia sp. MABIK
TCAAAGTCTTGCGTATGTTGTACCAGTCTCTCAAAGTCTTGCGTATGTTGTACCAGTCTCTCAAAGTTTTTTGCACGTTGTACGGGACGCTTAGCGTGTTCAAATGATTGCAATGTTATTTTTTTATAAATTAGTGAAGGCGGTTGGTTTGAGGTTTTCTTTTAATTTTTATTGTACGGAAGCTAGAAAAAAATTGCTTTTACGTCTAAAGAGAATTGATTTCCTGAGTTGTTTCTGAGACACAAAGTTAAGGAAAAGTTCCAACAGAAATACGCAAGCAATCTATAGCAAATTCCTTGAGCTCGTTTGTTATGATATGGGCTGTAATGCAAACAAATACTATACTGACACAGTGTTAGTCGGTCGGGGTGCACAGAGTAAGCTGAGGCTTCAGGATACAAATGAAGCACACTGAAACAGTCACACCGTCTGAGCTAGTGAAAAAAACAGACTTATTTTCATGGCTTTCTGATTAGTGGGGGAGACAATATAAAAAGTCTCAATTATAAACCAACGTCCTGATGTCTTTTTCATTTTGATTTGAAGATGTTTCTGGCGAGCTTTTGTTAGCTAGCAAAAGTTTGAAAAAATAAAGTAGTGTTTTAATTAACACGCTGTGATTCAATGGGAATTGTATCTTTTCTACACATTCAGGAAGCAGTTCGAGCAACAATAAAATCTCCCTGCGTGTTGAATTTGACGCGTAGCTCTAACAGAAATGATACGGTGCAAAACAGTAACTATACATTCAGTAACAACAAAATCTCCCTGCGTGTTGAATTTGACGCGTAGCTTCAACAGAAATGATACGGTGCAATACAGAAAGATGTGCATGGAAAGAACTTCCACGTATATGTATATCGATAATTTCCGCGTACTAAGAAATTCTCCCACACAAATTCTCAGTAACAACAGCAAACATCGTTCTCGTGAAGCGTGATCACGCTATGAGCTTTGCGCAGAAGCTCTGTTCATCAGCGTTAGTATGATATATTTTTGTCGGCCCAAAATATCGTCGAATAAACATCGTACCTTGAAACCTTCGCACCCATTTATTAATTGAAAATTTTATTGCTTATTACTATTCCTGGAGGTACAACGTGTGCAATGGCGGACGTAGCCTACATGACGGTAGCATTGCACTGCGCAAGATCAGGCAGAGTCCCTCTCAAGGGCCACCAGATAAAATAGATAACGAGAAGCAGGACTGATAACTCGCACCGAGTCCGCATTGCAATAGGTATCGGCATCAGGCATAGAGTGCTTCGTCACAGTGTAGGTGGTTCCGTGTGAATGAGAGATACTTTCAGGCTTCAATTCAACACGTCAAGTGCGGTGGGTTAATCTGAAGTCCAAGATTGAACTTGATTTGGAGTTAATTTTAGAGGGAAATTAATAAAAGAACGAACATTAAATAGATCACGCCTTCATTAAGTTTTCATTAAGCATTTGTCGCAATTGAGTCAGTCACTGCTGGTCGGTCAGCAGCATTATGAAAATCCCCTCAGTGACCACCGGTGGGTCACGTCCCTCTTAAAGTGCTAAGCCCATACAGAAAATAGCTGTGAGACAATTTAAGCACACACTGAAAATAGCCATGAGAATTCCGGAGGTTTGAGTTCAAACCTGAAAAGGGCTTCTAAAAATTTGCTGGATATTATTCATTAATGAGGAAAAGTCATTTGTGACGATTTTTGACGTGGCTTAAACTGAAATTCAAGCACACCTTGTGAAAAATTTCCATCAGTGCTCTTTTTTGCTATGATCTCTAATTGTTTATGAAAATTGGTTTCAATTTGAGTGCAGTGTCTTAAAATGTTGTATTTTACGATGACAGTTGTGGACCACCAGGGAAACGTCACCAGATTATATTAGTGACTTAACAAGATTGACAATTTGGGAGATCAAGAAACGAAAATTGGAATATATTAGTGATTTAATAAGATAGACAATTTACGTGATCAAGAAACGAAAATTGAAAGATGAGTTCACACGAACTCCAAGAAGACAGCTACGCTACAGCGCTGTTTTCGTGGAAGAAGAAAAACGAACAAGAACTCGACCTTGTAGCAGGGGAGATTGTCACAATTTTATCGATCAGTGAAGACAAGCAATGGGTGTTGTGTGTGTCACAGTACAACGAAAGAGGGTATGTCCCGTGCGATTACTTGCAGGGCACCCGAATTCCTGACATTCAGAATGCGACATCTAGGAACCTCGAGGACGAATCTGGTTACGTGCGACCCAGACTGGTGAGCAGCATGCAGCAGTCTGCGAGTCCCGTGCAGCAACAAGACGTGCAGCAACAAGGTGTGCAGCAACAAGATGTGCAGAAAAGGAGTGTCGTGCAGCAACTGGCCGAGATTTTACAGGTAGGTGGTCTGTACTTCGTTATTAATTTTAAAAAAAATTGCCCAATACCGAGCCTAAAGTCAACGTCTGATTGATGTGATGTCTCTAATTTCTACAAATTTATGTAATAAAGTGTTATTTTCATAGTCATCTATTGCTACTTCAACAAATGAGTAAGTTCGCATAAATGATGTAATTATACCGCTACATTTAAACTTTATTCAATCCCATTTGAAGAGAAAAACAAACATTTCATGGATTAAATTCAACCCGTCGAGCTTGATAAACCTTACCCCGTTTCTTTGGTGAAAGGATGGTCGACTGCAAGCTCTCCGAGCTCGTGAAAAAAGAAATTTTGGTCAGTTTGAATTTGATTTTTCCTTAGTTTGTGATCATCGTTTTGTAACGCAATTAAATGTGAACTGATCAATGGGTAACACATCTGCTCTCGGTCCGATCGCAAGCGATTTCAGCAGTAGCAAAACATCATTTTTACACGTGTTAAAAAAAGACACAATGAGGAAGGAAACCATATTCCAGGGGAGAGCTGGGGCCCCAGATGCATGTGTTACGAGAGCGAATGCTACAGCAATATCAGATCATGTAAATATTGGGGAGATTTCGAAGAAAAATTGCTATCGGTGAATTCTCCAAAAATCACCCAAATGTGAGCCCTTGCACGAAATATGCATGAGTGTAATATGATGTATCTGTATACATCATATTGTACCTTACAAATTTAAATTTACGTATTATCACACATCTTAAAAATTAACTTTCCTCTCTATTTCCCAGTCAAAATTTTTTGCCTCCTGCATGCATGTTTTTCGCCGCCTGAGCGATTTAATCGCTTAAATCGCTAAGGCGGCGAAAAACATGCATGCAGGCAGCGAAAAGTTAGACTGGGTTGGGGAACTGTGTGAGGAGTCGGAGACTCAGTTGTTAGCAGAAATGCCAGAACTTGTGCATCGCTCTAAAAAATTATACTCATGCCACATTTAAGCGTATAACGGATTTAATAGAAGATGTCATTTTTCCATGCTTTACATTCCTCATGTCTCTGATTACATATGTCCTCAAGATAAGACAACTAGTGATGAAATTTAGATTTTAAAAATACTTCTTGGCATGAATTATTGACCAGCTCTTTATAACCATGCATTTCAATGTCTTATAATTACATTAATTATAACATACGCCATAACTATACAATTATATTATATTAAAACCATGCATTTCTATGAATTTCAGCACATGTTTGTATTACAATGCACTTCTATGTCTTCTGCTGTCATTAACACAATTCAGGATATTTCGGTGCAAAGACCTGATGTGGCGTGACAAGATTTTCTAATGTAACAGAAAATTATTCTTGATTTCTTCCTGCACAGGTGTGTCTAACGATGCTCTTCGATGCATTTCTTTGTTTTTTGCTATCATGAATACAATTCAGGATGACATGATGTAAGGCCTGATGTGGTGTGACAACATTTCTTTAACGTAAAAAAAAATTCGTGATTGATATTCCTGCACAGGTGTGTCTAACCATGCATTTCATTGCTTTTGCGATCATTCGCGCAATTCAGGATAATCTCGGTGCAAAGGCCTAATGTTGAGTGACAAAATTTTTAACGTAATACGAAAGTATTCTTGATTTATTCGTTGTAACCGTCGAGCAGGAGCAGGCCAGAAGCCAACTGAGTGGCTCGAGCGTCGCACAGCAGGACGCTCAGACACCGGCACCGGCTGTGACTCTGAGGTAATTTACCACTTATAACTTTAGTTTCAACGTACAATATTTTGCAAATTTTTACGAACATAACTGTGAAAATGTTAACTAATATTGCAAGTTAATGTAACTAATGTAACTGTAAATTACAGCTAAATGAATAAAGAAAAACTCTATACGACTGTGAGAAAGGCTAAGCGTACGATATTGGTGTGGCTGTGACATTGAATGATTCAGAATAAACTGTGTGTCTAGATACAACTCATGTCAATATGCAGAAGGCTAACAGATATTCTCAAAACGTTAAACAATGAAACGATTTCCTAAGAAAAACTCCCATCAATTTAAAAAAAAAACAAGCCACCTGAAACTGCAATTATTCCAATTTACGAATAACTAAACTTTCATTTCTTGGCTGAATTATCTAATCCCCCCTCGGACCTTCACCTGGGCAGCAATGGACCCCGCGAGGCTGCCAGCGACTGCAGCTCAGGTGCCTCTTACTACTCTCTAGGTGAGCGAACGATTCTCTTGCTACTCTCTAAGTGAGCGAACGATTCTCTTGCTACTCTCTAAGTGAGCGAACGATTCTCTTACTACTCTCTAAGTGAGAGAACGATTCTCTTGCTACTCTCTAGGTGAGCGAACGATTCTCGTACTACTCTCTAGGTCAGCGAACGATTCTCTTGCTACTCTCTAGGTGAGCGAACGATTCTCTTGCTACTCTCTAGGTGAGCGAACGATTCTCTTGCTACTCTCTAGGTGAGCGAACGATTCTCTTGCTACTCTCTAGGTGAGCGAACGATTCTCTTGCTACTCTCTAGGTGAGCGAACAATTCTCTTGCTACTCTCTAGGTGAGCGAACGATTCTCTTGCTACTTTCTAGTGAGCGAACGATTTATTTCTGCCTGGGACTGAACGAACAGTACAAATTTTATATTTCCGAACGAATCAAACGAACAGTACAAATCTTATTTTTCCACGAATCAAACGAACAGGAAAAATCTCAAATTTTCGAACGAATTGAACGAACTGTTGTAGTATTTTAGAACGAATTGAACGAACTGTTGTAATATTTTCGAACGAATCCAACAAACTGCTGTAAGATTTTCGAACGAACCGAATGAATTGTAGTGCTGTTTCGAATCAAACAATACAAACAGTACAACGTACATATTGATCGTTCTCAGTTACAATCTAGTCGTAGACATGAATTTTCAGCTTCTTCACTCGTAGGTTGAAAGTTAGGATTGAAGGTTCAGAGTGAGGATTGAAGAATGTGCTCAATTATTATTTTTATAAGGGTAATTATTATTTTTATAAGGGTAACCTCTCCAACCTCTTCCACTCAAGTTCTCTATTCACCACAATCATCAGTCGCAAGGAATTGTGGTGAACGAATAAAGCTTTGTAACTCTAACAAAAACTTCATCGAGCAATATTACCTCAGCAACAAACTAACTTGTGTTATGTAACTAAACAAGTGAAATTGCGCAACTTTAACATAAAAATAGAAGGACTGACAATTACTGTGGCGTAGAAATTAGTGAATTTTTGTAAATTCAGCCTAAAAATTTGGTAGAACTCTGCGACCAGTAAATAAACGTATAAATTTGTATGATTTTAACACAAAACTTAGTGAAACTAAGTATACTGCAGCACAAAATGTAGTGAAACGGCGCAAACTTTGCATGAAACTTGAAATAACTTTGCAACTGCAGCATAAATCTAAGCCGGGAATACAACTGCGGTGATAGTAGGTAAGATTGTGTTCCTGCAGAATAAAGTTAGTAAAATGATAATTGTTAGCAGTTAGCAAATTATAATTATAATGTGTAATTATGAGTATAATTGCAGTGCATAACTTGAAATAGATAGCCTGGTTCAATAATAATCATAATGATATTATAAAAGTGTACATAGTTCAACCACTGTAAAATACCTACTCGTATATAACGCTGCATGTATTCATGTAAAACAGTTCTCTACACAGCAATGAACTCTCAAAGTTAGGAAGTGCACTGAGTAAAACTATAAGTTTAACAATTTTGCTATTGTCGGGATATGGACTTTCCGAAAAGCTGCAAAGGGGTAACTCGAAAGCCATTGCGCTTTACTGTAAAATGTTACATTGCCGATCAATGAGTTTTTGGTGTAAATTTACCAGTACTTTTACAAAGTAAACAGAGAGATTTTTCTCAAATTGATGAGTAATTTTATCAGTGCCTAAAACCAAAATCGCTGTTGAGACATTTCAATTTTCCCAAGGTTACGAAACAGACGAGACGGTTTGCTACAGGGTCGTGCGGGAGTCTGAGTGAGTACATATGGTGCAATTCTTATTGGTATCGTATCGTTGTAAATTGTAAGTATATAACATCGTTTTAAATTACTGAATTATATTAAATCTTCTCTGCTATCATTTGCTATCGTGTTGCTATTTAGTAATGCCTATTACAATACCTATTGATGTTGCATTGCTATTTTACAATACCTATTGCTATTGTGTTTCTATTTTACAATACCTATTACAATGCCTATTGCTATTGTGTTACAATTTTATTTTATTGTGTTGCTATTTTACAATACCTTTTTTATTTTACAATGTTTTCTGTTCCGCTCCCTGAACCACTGACCAAAACCAAATGCTGATAAGGTCAAAAACTGAGTTCCGGAAGTCTATTGCAGTGTATATCAGAGAGTTATTACATCCGAAGAGTTTTTAAAACTCATGAAAAATTAGAACCAAATTTCAGGAAGTATGTATTCTACTTCAAGAAGTTCTTGCTGTTCATTATGGAATTCTTGCTGTTTAATAAAGATTTCTTTCTGCAGTATATAGAATTTACATTGAAAACTAAAATTATCTCATTCTTAAGAGTTTTTAAACCTCACTGAGTCATTGGACAACTCCCTCCTGCTTACCCCTATCAGATATTTGCAATGCACTGAAATAAATTTATTAAATTGAGTTAACCGAAGCAATCCAGAGAGAAATTTCCATGAGGTAGTTGTCCGAAGCAGCAGGTATCCTTTCACCAGCTCACAGAGTTCTCACTATTCTCAAACCTCTCACAGTCCACAAAGTCCTCACTGATCCCAAACCTCTCACTGATCCCAAACCTCTCACTGATCCCAAACCCCTCACTGATCCCAAACCCCTCACTGATCCCAAACCCCTCACTGATCCCAAACCCCTCACTGATCCCAAACCCCTCACCTATCACAAACCCCTCACTGATCCCAAACCCCTCGCTTATCACAAATCCCTCCGCAGTCTGCACTCTCCCCTCACAGTTCACCAAGCCCTCACTGATCACAAGTGCCTCACTATTCACAGAGTTTTCACTTTTCCCGAAGTTTTCACTTATCACAAGCCCCTTATAGTTCTTCAACCCCCCGCAGTCCTTACTCTCCCCTCACCCCACAATAACCCTTTCCCCCCGCAGTCTAACCGGCGGCGGGGAGCAGCTGGCGGTGCGGGTGGGGGACCTGGTGCTGTGCGGGGGGGAGCGGGGTGAGGATGCGGTGTGGGGTACCTGCTGTGCGCACCCCACCAGGGGGGGCTTCGTCCCCACGTCATCCCTGCAGGCCGCCTCATCCCTGGACCTGCAGCCGTGCGTCTCTAGTGTGGCAGGGGTGTGGTAGGGGTGTAGGGGTGTAGGGGTGTAGTGGGTGTGTGGCAGGGGTGTAGCAGGGGTGGGGCAGGGGTGTTGCAGGAGTATAGCAGGGGTGTAGTGGGTGTGTGGCAGGGGTGTAGCAGGTGTGTAGCAGGGGTGTAGCAGGGGTGTAGAAGGAGTGTAGCAGTGACGTAGCAAGGTCTGTTAAAGGAAGCTTCTCCATGCGTCATTTTTTCTTGCGCTTTTGTAACATTTTCAATAGTTTTCACATATTTCAATTAGGATGCATTAGAGGTTTAACAGGTGTTTTTTCAGTGGTGTAGCAGGAGTGTAGCAGGGGTGTAGCAGGGGTGTAGCAGGGGTGTAGCAAGGTACAGAAGAGGTGTAGTAGCAAAATGGCAAGGGCAAAGAAGGATTGCAGTAGGGATGAAGCCAAATTGTTGTAGGGGTGTTGTAGGATTGTGGTAAATATCTCAGTAAATGTTATTCCTGATGTCGGAGATGCTAGAGTATATTCAGTCGCATTTGAAATTCAAATCCCTGCAAGGGACTTACAGGCTTGCACTGAATGCTTGGATTCCGTCATCTCAAAATGAAAGGAATTCCAGATGATTTCATTAAAACGTGAAGTATAAAAATACCTACGGCTAGAGGATCACTTAGTTATCAGAAAGTACAAGGAAAGTTATTAGGTATACCTCACAAGATAAGAATAAGAGTGAAAAGAATGATCTAGTTTTCTGGTGTAAATGGTTTCAATTGTGTGGTTAGTTGAAAACAAGAGTACAGAAGTCATTCTAAATGATTCTCCTTGTGTGGTTAACTGAAAAAAAGCGTACAGAGATCGTCCCTTGACTGCGCTGATATGTGTTGGCTACCTCACAGATGGTTCCTCGGCACAATGACCCGTGAAGAAGCGGAAACTTTGTTACTCAGTCCGAGCATTGATGTGGGAACCTTCATCGTCAGGGAGTCAGGAACGACCGGCGGATATGTGATATCAAGTACGCTAATTATGTTTACGATGACTTTCATTTCTTCACAATTAATTATAATAATAATATACTCTAATTATTAATTCTAACAATTAATTTTAATAACATACTCATATAATTAATTATAATGATTAATTCTAATAATAAACTCTAATAATTGATTCCAGTAATTAATTCTAATAATTAATTTTAATAATTGATACCACTGATTAATTCTAATAATTAATTCTAATAAAAATATACTCTAGTTTTAATTCTAATAATTAATTCTTAAAATTGATTCAAATAATTCATTTTGAAAACTAATTCTAACAATTAATTCCACTAATTAATTTTAATAATTAATTCAAATAAATAATATCAGGAATGATCACCTGACTCAAAAGGACTTACGGTTCAACTTTACTCTGGCCGAAAAACAAAGAACAAGTTATTTGAATGTTGTAAGCTACACGAAATAGAAAGTTCATGTGACTGAAACCTTTTATTCTCAATCACAAAACCTCTATAGTCTCTAAAACGTGACTTGGTTCTTCTCTTCAAAATAGCCCACAAATTTACCATCTGCGACTGAACATAAACTTTGGTGGGATAGACAATGACACTTAATGGAGAATATGGCCATTTTAATGTACAGTTAAAAAACGTTAATTCAAAAATCGCTTCGAACAAACTGACTATTATAATTATTCAACGAAATCATAACCAACATTTCTTCCGTTTTACGTTCGTTGGTTCAAAGAGAGAAAAAACGTGAAGTGTTTGTTCAATTCGAAAAAGTATTTACATTCCATTCAACGTTTCAGATGGCTAAAAAATCCCGTTTGAAACAAATACAAACAAAGCACGAAAGCACATTTCCTTATTTCAAATTGCAAGAAGTTTTCACGTTCGATGTTGATAAATTTGAGTTAACCATTGCTTGCAGCCGTGCTCGTCGTAGCCGTGTGGTTAAAGAACCCACCCTTCCGTGAAGGAGTCGAGGGTTCGAATCCCGGCTCTGTGTGGGGACTTTCTCCGTTAGGTATAGGGGAAAACTCAAAGCACAATTCCCCACTCTCACTGAAATGGATGCCGGTCTTGACCGGGGGAAACCGTCATGGCATCCTGGCGTTAGTTATAACGCATTTGAAAAACCAATGTACAAGGTGATATGTATCAGGCTTGATTGGAAATAAAGCATCCTTAGATGCCGATGTTTGTTTGTTTGCAGTAAAAAGTTCGGACGGCTCAGGACCCACACTCCGACACCGGAAATGCCACGAAGCGAACGGCCTATTCACAGCCTGGTCACAAATGAAATTCCAAGACATTCCTGAACTGGTCAAATACCACTCAGATGGTAGGGAGCTATCGCTTCCGTATGACAAGGTGAGATTTTAATTGAGCCCTCTAAAGTCAGCATTTTGAACTCATATTACCGTTGTCACAACCACCATCATTAACCCTTTAACGTCCCCATTTTGTACTCATATTACCTCTATCGCAACCATCATCACTAAACTGGCACCAGCATCAAGTAGCCACCGACATCACAACGAGCAGGTGACTGCCACTCGACAATGAGCTTCGAAGAACACATTAAAGCCCAAATTTTACAAGGAATAAAACAGGTTACAACTGTTTATGAAAGTGGATTTTGAAATCTACTTTGACAGTGATGGGATAACATGCAACATTGACCAGATATTAATGTTTACGCAAATCTTACGTCATGTGCGAAACATTCATAACTGAGTAGAAATGGGTTCGAGTTCCATCTAAGCTCTCTAGATTGGTTTCATAAAAAAATGCGCTCTTTATTTTCCACAGCAAATTTCAACAACCTTTTTCCCTTCAAAACTAGAAAGTGAGCAGCTTGCTTCCTAAAATGAAGGTTGAATTATAAAGATTGATGATTCAAAGTTACATTTCAATTAGATTTTACTTCTACATCATGAGATTTTTTTACCCATACGTACTTTATTTTACCCATACTATACTTAGGCTCTCCATCCTGATTTCATACCGCATATCATAATATCAAATCATCACTCAGTGTTGTATAGCCATTGATTGCATTAATTTTTTCACAACAGTATCACGCGTAGTCATTAACCATTGATTGTTTTCATTTTTTCTCAACAGTATCGAGCATCATCCACAATTGCTCCGAAGAACCCCGCACTGCAACCGAAACCACGCGGGAGGCAAACTCCGTCTCCGTACGTTAATTGTCACCTCGATTCAGAGGAGGCCGAAGTTCCGCAAATCACACCGACCGTACCTCCTAGACCAGTAATAACCAACACCAAGCCAGTAATACCCAATACCAAACCCGTAATGGCCAATAACAAACCAATAATCCCCAATACCAAGCCAATAATAGCCAATACCCAGCCAATAACAGCCCATACCCAGCCAATAACAGCCAATACCCAGCCCATAATAGCTAATACCAGGCCAATATCAGCCTCTCCTCAGAGTAACGCTCCTGAGGTACCCCCTCGTCAGCCTCCCCAAACGACATCAAGTCTGAACCAAATTCATGACGGGCCTCAAAACGCCCGTTTCAGACCATCAGGGCCCCCAAATTTGAGTCAGGGGCGAGGGAAACCACCCCCTGGTTTGCTAAAAAGTCAAGGACTTTCAGGGATGGATCTGAGACCAGTACGACCATTGATGGAAGGGATCATGGCTTCTGCACCGCCAAATCCGGTGATACAGCAACCTTCGACACCCCATGAATTTGACTCAACTCCTATTGTTCCTTCGAGGACAGACATTGACGTCCCTCGAAATAGTGTTCGACGACCAATGAACCCTCCACCTCCTCCTCCAGCCACCAGCGATCGAGCGTTGCTAAACACGTCTACAAGTGCGCCTCCTTTCGAAGCGGATCCCACTGAAAGAAACGCCCAAACAAGCGATCCGTCTTCAGTCACCAGAGCCCAGGCTTATATTCAAGCTGTGGGGGTACCACTGCATCTGGCCGCTCTTCGCCCTCCACTGCTACAGTCTATTTCAGTACCCCATGCTCCAGAGGTTAGAGACGTGGCTCCTCCAGTGCGAAGTCTCACCGTACCTCAACTCCTTGCTGCCCAGAAAGAATCAGGGGCCATACCAAAACCTGCTCCAAGAGATGCAAGCGCTCGCGAAATGTACGCAGAGGCCGACCAGGCTCCTGCACCTTCTTTGCCTCCCGTGAGACCTCGACGAGCAAGGCAAAGTTTGCCTCCGAAAAATCAGGTGCCGTAAAAGTAATTGTCGCTCATAATAAGTACAATTTTTTTAACTGGAATGAGGTCCTCGTATATATCCGAATTATCAGAAAAGATCATTAGCTTCTTAAGCGTTTCAGAACGAAAAAGAAGGAACTACGTAGTGCGCACCATTAGGAAGTTTTCTCACCCGAATTCCATGATTAAAATAACTATTTTAAATCATAATTAGTGGAATTTTTTGAATTGAATGAGGTCCCCGGATATGTACGAATTAACAGAAAAGGTGGTTAACTACTTTCAGTGATTCAGAACGAAATAGAAGAAACTACGTAGAGCTCACTAGTAAGAAGTTTTCTCACACGAATCCCATATTTAAAAAAAAATTATTTATAAACATTATGTTTGGCAGGAGGAACTCCGGGCCATCGAGCTCGAAAATCGAGCAATGGAGAGCGAATTTGAGTCCTGGAGAGTCATACGCATGGCAAAAATTGGCAGTGGCCACTACGGGGAGGTGTGGAAAGTAAAAATCAAGAACACACAAACAATCATGGCGTTGAAGACCTTCAACAAAGGTGAGTACAACACACCAACATTCTAATCTACAGAAACATTCAGAAGAACACAATATGATTGAATATGACACGATTTGACGCGATATGATTGAATATGACACGATATGGCACGATATGATTGAATATGACACGATATGACACGATATGATTGAATATGACACGATGTGACACGATATGATTGAATGAAATGTAAATTTGCATTGATTTGCATTAATGCAATAGTGATATTCTAGTTCTTTCCACTCATTCAACTCATTAACTTTAAATTTGCATTGATATACATGAATGGAAAAGTGGTATTCCAGTTCTTTCTCATTCTTCTGTGCATCTCTAATGAGTTACGTTAATCCACAAACAATTGCTCGAGGTGATAAGTTTTTAAATAAGTTTGGCATCATCGTATGCAAACCTCAACTCGAACGGCTAACAATGACTTGCATTTAATAATTCGAATCAAGCATCGTATTTGTTGAAGAATTGAGACTAGTTTTATCCGAATAAGTTGAAGTTCATAGAACATGATTCATTTAACTCGAGGACCGAATGATATCTTTCAGGAAATGAGTTTTTCCTTTACGTGTGTTGTAAAATGAATCAAAACAATTTCTATGAAACACCAAGCACCGTTTTATTATATGTATTATCATGTATTATCCTAGCGACCGTTTTATTATGCGCATATTGCCAAACGAACCAAACCGAGTTCTATTCTATTCTATCTCTATCCTATACTATAGTTATTCTATACTATCGCTATTCTATTCTATCGCTTTTTCATTCTACAGCTATTCTATTCTATCCCTATTCTATTTTATCGCTATTCTATGCTATCGCTACTCTATTCTATCACCATTCTATCCTATGGTTATTCCATCGTTTTACTATTTTATGCCCGGAACGATTCTATCGCTGTTCTATTCTATTTTATCACTATTCTATTGCTGTACCATTTTATACTCAGACCGATTCTATCGCTGCTCTATTCTATGGCTATTCTATATCGCTCTGCCATTTTATCCCCAGAACGAATGGAAGAAAAACTTTTCTTGGACGAAGCGAAGACTATGATGGCACTGAAGCATCCGAACCTGGTGAAGCTGCGAGCTGTGTGCTCTGAGCCTCAGAGCATCTTCATGTTGCTGGACCTGCACAGCCTGGGCAGCGTTCTGGACTACCTCACTAGAGGCAAGTGGGCTACTCATTTTCGTATATGAACTAACGAAAAGGTAGATAGCTACTTTAGAGGTAGCTACTCATTTGCAAATGCATGTATTAACGAAAAGGTAGATAGCTACTTTAGGGGTGTGTTTTAACGGAAAGGTAGATAGCTACCTTAGAGGTAGCTACTCATAAATGTCTATTATTAACCTTTTCATATTATTGTTTTATATAGAGTACAATTTTTGTAATTGTGCATGGTTTAGAAATGTATAATCTGGCTATTTAATCAACGTGTTGAATTATTTTGCCCCCTCTCTATAGATGAATTAGCCTCTAAATCTTTATTCCTCACTTCACATTGCTAGGAATGTCATGTAAATTATTATCTTTTACGCAATTTTACATCTAAATCTTAATCTTTCACTGAACATTACTTGGAAACACTACGCTTCAGCATTGGACCATAGCTGATGTGCTTGCGAAATTTCTTTCTTCACTTAAATAATATCCTTTCAATGCGATGCTTAACATTACATCAAAAAGCAGGTGCTAGCCTATAATGAGGAATGGAATTTTGGCTTTACAGGTCTCACGTTGAGGGCGGACGAGAAGCTGAACGTGATGAAAGGAGTCTTGTCTGGCATGAAATATCTCTCGGAAGAAGGCTTCGTGCATCGCGATCTCGCCGCTAGAAACGTCCTCATGGCCGACGATAAAACGCCCAAAGTAGCAGACTTCGGCCTCGCGCAGATGATTAAAGTGAGTCGTATCTTGTCTACCTTAATTAAGCACAGAGGAATAACCTCCTTGGTAGCCAACAACTTTTGCAGTACATACTTTACTGTTTGTATTTCGCATGTTAATTCATTGTAATATTATAAGTTGTTTATAATAAGTCCCCATTTAACTTACATTTTTGTTTGGCAAACGGTTTTCACGGGATTTCACACCTCGAAACAAAAGCACTTTTTGTACTGAATATTGAGACATTTGACTGTTACCACCAGGCTGACGGTCGAGCAGAGCACGACAACCAGAAGACCCCGTGGAAGTGGACGGCTCCGGAGGCACTGTGTGGGGGCAACCTCTGGACCAGCAAGTGCGATGTGTGGTCGTACGGCGTCTTTTGCTGGGAGCTCTACAGCAACTGCACCACCCAGCCTTATCCAGGTGTGGTGAATAGGGCAATCGGCCGTGTTCAGGTGTGGTGAATAGGGCAATCGGCCGTGTCCAGGTATGGTGGATAGGGCAATCGGCCGTGTCCAGGTGTGGTGAATAGGCCACTCAACCATTTCCAAGCATTGTAATTCAAATATTATCAAACCCAGGCATTGTAAATCGATTATCAAAGTATAAATGTACGAAGGTTACGTAAATGGGATGTTCACGACCGGTTTTCTGTAGATGAGAGACTTGAGAGTGTATGAGTCTACCTCTCATCTGTCTCCAAATAATCATATTCCTGATGCATCAAATGTTTTAATATAACTATGAACTGTATTAATGTAATTAGATGTTTTAATATAACTAGGAACTGCCTTATTAGAATTAGATGTTTTAAAAGAACTAGAAAATGTCTTAATAGAACTAGATGTTTTAATAGAACTATAAACTGTCCTGACATCACTCGTAAAATTAAAGATCGTTCTTTGCTACGGAATCGCTTTCAAATCCTCAAAGCAAATCGTGTTCGGAATTTCCCAAGAAATGCTGGCGGGCGTGTTATGGCAACATTGCCGTTTAATTTCACTTACCTTCGACTTGTACACGAATTAATTTAACAAGTTAAGGGAGGTGGCTTAAACTGAGATTCAATATTCGTTTCAAATTAGAGTTAATTTTAGTGATCAATTCTGCAAATAGCGAACATTAAATAGATCGCGCCTTCATTTAGTTTTCATTAAGCATTTATCGGAATTGAGTTAGTGACTGCTGGTCGGTCAGCAGCAATATGAAAATCCCCTCGGTGACCACCGGTGGGTCACGTGGCACTTAAAAATGTTAAGAAACGCCGTCTCCGTCAAGGCCAAAAAGGTGAGACTTTTTCAATCCATGAATTCACAAAAGCGTTCAATCGAACCATTTTCCTATAGCCTTGTGCACTTCAGATTTCTTTGCCCGAAATAAGCACACATTAATTAATGTTAATACTATACTGCCGTGCTTTATTCGTTCTATTTGAAGCCCTTTAGAAAGAATATGGTTTTAAATTGCACAATAAAAAGCTGCAGTTCAACGAACTAAATTGAAGAGTTTATATTTGATGCAAATAAATATACCTATATATGTATATATAAGACAATATTATTTTAGCTTTTATCCCCTCCACGACAACCATTGAAGCGAATCAATGTCTGCATCCATTATTTTCCAAATCTGTCACCGATGCTATTCTAGTTACACGGCACTAACATTAAATCGAAACAAAAACCAAGGAGTCGAGAAAAACTCACATATTTCTTTCCAACATCTTTTGATATTTAAATCAACTCATCATTTCCTCATACATATTTCTTTCTATCAAATTTTAATCATGATGTTTAAATATATTTCTGTCCATTATCTTATATAAACATATAAACAAATAACTCAAACATTTATTTCTTTCCATCATCTTATGACATTTAAATCAACTCATTCTTTCCTCATATATATTTCTTTCCATCATATTTCCATCATGACATTTAAACACATGCTTCTTTCCATCAAGTTATATTTAAATCCACTCATATTGCCTAACTTTGTGTGCAACAGAAATCAACAACAGCCGAAGTTTGCTTCGAAGCCTCCGCGCGGGCACCCGCCCGAACAAACCACTCGGCTGCGACGATACGATCTTCGGCATCATCTACCAGTGCTGGGAGTTTGACCACAGCGCCAGGCCTTCTTTCGAAGACCTCTGGAGGTTCTTCAATCCCTAAGAGAATTTCTGCCCGAATAGGCACCAATGCTCGCTAACTGTAATACAATAAATGCTCTACGGAAGGTAATTTTGTGAAAGACAAAAATGCTAGCTGCAAAAAGAAAAAGGTGAGGGTAATATCATAGAAGATGAAGTGTTATGGCGAGCATGGACATCAATGCTGGCTAGCTATAGTATAATAAGCCTTCAATAAATGCTTTACGGAGGGTAATTTTATGGCAGACAAAAAATGCTGACTGCAAGAATAACGAGGTGAAGTTGATATCATAGAATATTAAGTGCAGTACTTGGCGCTCGACCTTTACACTACCACGCTATTTACCTGTTCGAATCGACTGTGAATTTCTGTTCCCGTGCACTTTGAACATCTGCGTTTTAGCAGTAATGGGTTAATAAAGTGACCGCTGAGCCATGATACTGTGCTTTTAAGTACGTCAACTCACATCGCTAATGAGTTCATTCCGCGATTTTACGCACGAACACTCATATCACTAATGTCTTCATGCTACGGTTTACGCACGAGCACTCATACCACTCATGTTCTCTAATGATTTACGTCAATGTTTTGCCGTTTGCAAAGTCTAACTATAAATGAAATAGCAAGGATAGTCACTTTTTTTGAATAGCAAGGAGAGTCTGTTTCCTCAGATGCTGAAGATGACCATTGTGGTCGAAACGTTCATCTTTCGTATGTATTTTTAGTTTCGGGATATTAAACTCGCTAAGTAATAATGCCTATTTTAAAAGTGACTTTCATTTCTATTTCATTTATAGTTCTCTAATGTGTTGTGCGTGAGCGCTCGATCACAAAACATGGCATCAACAGCTGAAAGATTTCCCAATTGAGTGTACGGTGGAATGAAAATCTTCGCATGTGCTTACGCCACAGCCCTGAAGCTAGTCGTGATGAGATTACTTTACGACCTAAAGAATTGGACGGACCATAGATTTTACGTTCACTGTGATGAAGTGAAGTGATGAGCTGGATGTTGAGAGCATGGAAATGGCACATTCGAGTCAGTTACATGCTCCTTTATTTTAGTCCAGTAGAGAACAGATGACGTTTTCGCTGCAGAGATTGTTTAATAATCTGAATTGTTAATGAAGAATGGTAACCGCTGAGAAATTAAATTTCAGCCTCATTATAGGAAATTTAGCTTAAGACGGGGTAAAAATTTGTCCCTCCGTGCATTCGGAGACAAAATATAGAATCGTTGATACGTTATTAGGAATGTACATCATAAACAAATGTTGATAAGCTATTTCTGATATTATTGTACATACGGTATTGAGTTAGAAAAATGTGAAAACTTCGTGGTCTAACAAGCACTTCTTTTGAAATATGTCTTTTAAAACATATCTTTTCAAACATGTTTTTTGAGAGTGTTTTTTCAAACATGTTTTTTGGTATATATTCTTTGCAACATGTCCAATGAAGCATCAATTTTGAAACAAATCTTTCGGGACACAAATTTTGAATCATATCGTATGAAACATATTCTCTGAAATATATCTTATGAAAAAATTTCTCTTGAAATATGTCTTTTGAATCATGTCTTTTGAAATATACCCATCAACAGCCGCAAAGCCCAAAGTCCGGCAATTCTTAGCTGCAAGCAGAAGCTTGTTCGTATACACACTACAGCTGAGTTCGTAAGCCTAAAAACTCAACCTCATTAATGAGCAGTTCAAAGAGAGACTCCTCTTGTTAGGCAAGGAACAAGCTGCTGAGAGTAGGTATCCCCTTCCAGTAAAATAGCAGGGAATGAATACGTTATTTTCGTATCGTATAAAATAACTGACATCAATAACATCGAGTGTCATCACGGTAAAGGAAACAAGGGAAGTTCAAACTGGTCTTTTTTTCGTTGACGATGTGGTTTTGGTGACGTCACGGCAACGAACCAATAGCAGCGCTCATACTGCATCTGGTAGCACTGTTACCCCCGAATCTGGCTCCACTGTTGGCCTAACGACATGGCGTTTTAGTGACGTCATAAAGTTTGTTTGAAATGAAGCCTTTTTATTGGCTAGCCGAGCAAGAGGATGTGTATTTTCTCCCATAGAAAGGACCTTACCTTGTTTCGTCTACCGTGAGTGTCACCAAGACACGAAGCGTCTGACCTCGTACGAACAATAATTATTCATTCGTCCCTCAATGATGAACTGTTCGCTTTGGTAAGAAAAAAATTAGAGCCGCTCAGAATTAAGCTGCGGGGAAACGGGAACAAATCAATGTTGTTCATTTATATTGAATAAATAAAAAACGAAGAAAAATTCGTTATGAGCAGTTAAACGAGCACAATGAAACGAATACATATATATTTTAGGTCTTAGAGTATCACAGTTAAACGCATGTACGTATGCTCTTTTACTTCAAACTATCTACGGTGAATGAATGTTTTTGCATGGATTAATTATACTCGTCAAACTCAGCAGAACATCAACTCTGATCTTTGATTTTGACAAAACTCTTAGATTTCGGTGATGGTCGAACCATAATGAGTGCAGCATGCAACGGCACCATCAATAATAGTTTTCATGTTTTTTAGGTTGAAAAATGGATGGCAAATTTAAGATTTGTGAGCTGTTTTACTCTAAGCACGCAATATGTACATTTAACACATTAACAGTTTTCGAATTAAGAAATTGAGAAAACGCTCGGAGTTAGACAGGAGCTAAGTGCATTTGCTCCGAGTTATGAGAAAAAGCAGAACGTGAATACATTTCGATGAAACTTTTGAACTAATAAGACCGGTAAAATCGTTGTTTGCGAAGTAAATTAATATTTTGGTGAAATAAAACAAGAGTTTTTTGTTGAACTTTACGAGCAATTATAATTATTAGAGCTGTGCGCGGAAATATCTACATGAAATGTCAAATTTACTTATCAATTTTTCTTATGGTTTGAAACATCAAAATGAATTGCTATTTAATCAATTTACCCATTTTTCTCATGTTCCCGTTGAATTCGGCTGGCTCAACAAATCCCCGTACGAGAGTTCAGCAGATGCTGGTATAAAACAGAATGCTCCATCTAGCGAGACCGTCTTCGCTCTCTCTCTCTCTCTTGTGCACACTCTCGTGACAAATCGTTGTTGGCAGATCTTCTCCTGCGAAGGCATTTTTTTGCGACTCTGATGCTAAAATCGCGCCTCTCACTCTGAGAGTGAGCCGAACGGTAAGATTTTTTCATAATTTTTCAATTTTTAGAGCCTAAAAAACGTCCTTGCAATTCGTATACGTGTTCCACCAGTAGGACATAAAACAAAAGTGATAAGTAAGATCTTGTCCGAATTTTTCGCGCTAAAATTATTATTATATACCTAAAAAACGTGTTTGAGAATCGTATACGAGTTGCACTGGTAAGATATAAAATAAATCTGATTGATAACATTTGGTGCTTGTTAGAGTAAAAAGATTTGTCATGGAATTGTCTAAATGCACAAAAAAAGCTGAATAAGCGTTGAAAAGCTTTTCAATGTGATCTTTCTATTTGTTTTCTAAAACATTATTTTCACAAAGTTTTTAAGAGCTCAAGATCCTTACGTCACTGTCAAGGACAGGCATGAAAATCCAAAAAAAAAAATTCTTAGCTCCCTACCACAATTAAAGGAGCAAAAAGCATTTGTACTTGTTTATGAAGAAAATGGTCTTTTATAAACACTAGGGTTGAGATGCGACGCTTTTGATCTTAATTTGACAACCCACCAACGAGGTAACAAGTAATTAATGACTTGCATTGGTGATCATTTGTCAAATACATCCATTTCTCAAGTGGTGCACCCGTGAAAAAAGCAGGTATTTTCTTGTTTTTGCAATTTTTAATTTGGAGTAAATGTTTTATACGGTATTTTTTGTTATCTCCTTTTTACATAAGATCCGGAAGCTTCCCGAAAACTTTTTTGCACAAATTCGATCATAAAATAAAGCAATATGTTTCAGAAATAAAATTTTATTGCGCAGTATTTGCTAAGTTGGAAAATTTCGTTGAGTAATTGTTTTCACAATTTGGCTGAGAAAAAATTTTTACTTCGCAGTATATGCTAAGTTTCAAAATTTTATTGAATAGTTGTATTTATACGTTCTTTCTTTGTGGAAGCTATATTTGCAAGCGAATTCTATTTTTTCATAAATTCAAAACAATCATTAAATAGTTCCGAAAGCCAAAGCATCTTTCTAAGGGCCTTAAATTCGGCCCCCTCTTCTTCATGTTTCCTCAATGATAGGATACGATTTTGGTTTTTGCTAAAAAGACTCCTCACTGAAACTTATGGTTAAAACAAGTCACTTAATGATAATTGTCGGTCAAATCTACAATGAATAATATTCTAATTAAAAATAACATTTCAAATTGACTGATTACTTGAATTTGAAATATTTAGCATTTGTAAAATGCTAAATATTTTGTAAATGCTTTTAAATGTTGGGAATGTTAAAAGCAACGTGGAGATGAACATGAACGTTATCGTGAGCTTGGACTAAAATCCGAAAATAAACATGAATACGAACATGAACACAGGTTTGAATAAGAACATGATGAATTCTTGCCCCAGAACAATTACAAATACCTCATACATGGTTTTAAGACGTAAACGAACACGAAAATGAAAAATGGAAAAAATAGCAAGAAATTTAACCGAAATTGATCAATTATATAATGTTAAGTAAGAGGAAAAAAAACATTTTTAAATATCATGTGTAATGCATGAAGAAAAATAATAATAATTGACCGTTTAGTTATCAAACGGTTGATTCTTCCAGTGTAACATTACTCGAACATATCTTACGGTAAACATATTTCTCGAAATAAGGTACAATAAATTCCTTCTTAATATTAATCATCATCGAAAGCAGAGGGAGCTCTCTATCTTGGCAGGGGTCTAGAAACGTCAACATTTCAAATTATTTAACTGAAGTGAACACTCTCACACAAGTTGTGAAATTCCACATGCAATGCATGTTTTCCAGATGGTGTTATAAACATTAAATTACACATTATCATTATGATAACATGTAATATGATACATTATCATTACGATGTATTCTCAGTTTTTGTGTGAAATTAGTTTCTATAACTGAACTCAAAAAAGTTTATCATATAGGAAATTAGATTCTATGACTGAATTCAGGTATATTTGTATGTTGCAGAAATGATGCTGGAACTGGTCGCGAAAAATTTTTGATTTTTCATTCATTTACTTTTAAAAAAGTGACTCATTTCAACAGCATTTTCTTGGTTTTTAAATTGTTAGTGAGCGCAGGAAATGTTACAACTCAGGAGGCGGGCCGAGAGCGCATAAGCTGCGGTGCAGGTCCTGGAAGGAAGGTCTGGATTCTGGCTCAAAGCTCCAGCACTGCTTCACGAGGTGGCCGATGTGGCAGGAGTCTGGCATCTTCAGCCGCCCTCCGCACTTTAAAAATTGGTCGAGTTTGAGCGAATTAGGCTGCTCTGAAATGTAACGTAACCTTAGGCAGGATGTTCCTCGTAGGGCACTTTGTATTAAAAGAAGTATTTTCATCAATGAGCACTTTAAAATGGAAAGAGAATTTTCCTCATTAAGCACTGGCAATGAGAGGCAGTATTTTCATCAATGAACGCATTGGCAATGGAAAGAGAATATTCCTCGTTAAGCTCTTGACAATTGAAGGAATAATTTTCATCAATAGGAGCTTGGCAATGGAAGGAAAAGTTTCCTCATTGAGCATTTGGCATTTAAGGGAGAATTTTTTATCATTTTGCGCTTGCAATAAAGAAAGAATTTTGATCATTTATCGTTTGGCAATGGAAGGAGGATTTTCTTCATAATGAGCTCGGCAATGAGAGGAGAATTTTCCTCATTGAGCGCTTGGTAATGAAATGAAAAGTTTTTCTCATTAAGTGCGTGGCAATGGAAAGAGAATTTTCCGAATTAAGTGATTGGCATTGGAGGGAAAATTTTCCTCATTAAGCTCCAGGCAATACAAGTAGTAAGCTCTAAATACCATAGCGACAGTCATGCGATGTAATACCAAACGAATTCTCACAACACACAATAACTTACAATTCGGAGAAAGCATGCAACTTAAAACTAACGGACAAAGTCACAAAGGAGCAACAGTTCAAATTACCGTATTTATTCCCCTTGAAAATAGAAACAAGAATGAACGTGTGCCTCAACACTAAAATGAACGTGCACCTCAACAACAATATGAACATGCGCCTCAACAATAAGCCTCAACAACAAAAGGCACCGGCGCCTCACCAGGCTGGTAGGGGCCGCGGAGGCAGTCAGTGTAGAGCTCCCAGCAGAAGACGCCGAAAGACCAGACGTCGCAGCTGGGGCTCCACCTGCCGCGGCCCCGCAGCGCCTCGGGGGCAGTCCACATCCACGGCGTCGCCATGGGGCCCTGGTGCTCCGTCTTGCCCCCGTCCTGGGCGGGGGGGATATGAGACTACGTCAAGTGGGGGGTCAGAGGCTAATTTATAGATGCCTGATTTTGTCTCAAGTGAAACTGCTTCTTTTGAGGACCTGAACTAAACCGTAAGTATTTGATATTCAATCAAGTGGGAGTTAGAGGCCAAATTCTAGACGCCTAATTTTTTAACGCAACGACATGACTTCAATCTATCCTCGAGTTAATCTGCTCGAGAACCTAAACTTCTGTCTTGCCCCAGTCCTGTGCAGGCAGGGATATGAGACAGCGTTAAGTGGGGGTCTGAGGCTAATTTCTTTTATTCTTAGGTGCCTGATTTTGTTTCCAGTTAAACTCCTATTCTCGAGGTAAACTGCTTCTCTTGAGGACCTGTATTTGTACGGATACACGTCTCTGTGTTGCCTCCTTCCTACACCAGGGGAAATAACCCAGTCTACCTTTTTCGCCGACTGCATACATGTTTTTGCCGCCTAAGCGATTTAATCGCTTAAATCGTTTAGGCGGCGAAAAACGTACATACAGGCGGAAAAAACGTTAGACTGGAACGCCAGCGTCAAGCGGGAGTCAGAGGCTAATTTCCAGATGATTGATTTTGTAACGTTACTGAAGAACTACAACCTATCCTCGAGTTAAGCTGCCTTTTTTGAAGACCTGAACTTACACACGAAAATCTCAGACGTGCAACTAATGAAATGCTCAATGCGAGCGATGAATAAGGGGAATAACTCAGGCTAATTGTTACGAGTGTAGGTTATCAATGCGAGAGATGAATGAGGAGCTGTAACTCGTATTTATTGTTATGAGTGTAAGTTGAAGTTTGAATAAGTTCCAGTTTACACAAAATGACGTTTCGTTACTCGACTGCCTTTGCTGCATGTGAGCAAAATAATCACCTCAAGTATTTCAAAACTAACTTTTGCTGCAAACGCAGAAGTAAATAGAAAAAAAATTTTGGCACACGTCGCCTCATATCACATCAAGGACAATTTTTTGTGTGGGATCGTGTGACTTTGAACGTAACTTCCTTCATCGCGGAAATGATGTGTGATTTCAGAAACAAAATGAACGATTGTGCTGAACTTATGCACGCTCATACTAGCTCTCATTCCCAGAAAATCCGAAACAATATTTTAGGTCAGAGTTATCGGTTCCCAGAAAGATTTGAGTGGAGGTTCCAGCGACGTTATCTAGGCTCCGAACCCCACACGTGTGAAACAGCCCACCTGTTCTTGAGCCCATATTAACGAGGTATCACTTATTAATTAGAGTCTAATTACTTTTATCACGGTAGGGCACGCAAAGAGTTCGGTTCTCGCCAGGTTTGTGAGCGAAGCCCAGCGCCAAAATTTAATGGAAGGGGAATAATATTTTAATTGGCGTCTATGTAGTTTTGACACGGTAGGGCGCGGAAAAAGTTCAGATCTCACTGAGTTCATCGACAAAGCGAAGCAAAAATTAAAATAAAAAGAATTATCAATCAATATTGTCATGTTAGGGCATAAAAACATTCGGATCTCACCCGGTTCGCTAGCAAAGCGAGGCAAAAATGAAAATAAGAAGAATTATCAATCAATTTTGTCATGTTAGGGCATAAAAACGTTCGGATCTCACCGAGTTCGCCAGTAAAGCGAGGCAAAAATTAAAAGAAGAAGTAGAATCAATCAATTTTGTCATGTTAGGGCATAAAAACGCTCGGATCTCACCCGGTTCGCCAGCAAAGCCAGGCCAAAATTAAAATCATTATAAAACTAAATCACGTATCATTTGGTGTTTAATCAATTTTGACACTGTAAGGCGCGGAAAAAGCAAAAATCTCACCGGGTTCGCGAGCAAAGCGAGGCCGAAATCAGCGACTTTGGCAGTGAGGTCGTCAGCGAGGAGCACATTGCGGGCCGCCAGGTCCCGGTGTATGAGGTTCTCCTCAGACAAATACTTCATGCCTCTCAGCACGTCTGACGCGATGTTGTACTTCTGGGTACTGGACAGCGGGCTCTCTACAAACCAGCACCGAAATTTCACTAAAATTTCTATGGAAAGTAGGAGTAAAATTTCATTAAAATGTCTATGGAAAAAAGTTGCAAAATTTCTTTACAAATTTTCTGGAAAATAGGAGCAAAATTTCATTAAAATTAAGAATTTCATGTCGAAATTCCAGTTGGAGGATAATTGAAATAGAGAGATTTCTAGGAAATCTCACTTCTAGGGTAAAAAGGAAAACCTATGTGGATGTTACGTTAAAATTTCTCTGGAAAATAGTAAAGAAATTTCATTAAAATTCGGAATTTCCTGTCGATATTTCAGTAGGAGAATAAATGAAATGGACTGATTTCTCTAAAAGTTCCTTTCTATTTTCAGTTGGAGAATACTGCGTTCATGTTTACTGAATTTTGGACGAATGTTTGATACACATTTCCCAGGGTTCATGTGTTAATAAATTTTTACAGTCATCTTATCCAACCTTATTTGGGTTATAAACAGAAACTGTTTGTACCGTCTTCGGTGGTGATACGTTGTAGACAATAACACAAAAACAAAAACTGTCAATTTCATCTCTTCACACTTACTAAGAATGAAACAATGCTAACGTACCGTATTCGGTTCGGAGGTGAAACGTAGTATATAATTATACAAAAACTGTCAATTTTTCAAAACTGTCAATTTTATCAAAACTGTCAATTTTATACCAAGAATAGAACAATGCAAACGTAATGGTTGTCATATAACACTGAGAAGTTACTTTCAGAAGACCGTTCGAGGTGAAGAATTTTTTTGTGTCGAATTTTTGTGTTGATTTAATACAACTCGATTTTATTTATTACGATTTAAACTTCGCGACTTGTATCATACTGTATTTTAGTTTATGAGTATTATATTGCGTCGTATTTTGGAGTTGATTTACGATATCATTTACTACGATTTAAACTTCGTGACTTGTAGTCTCTTTGCCTGAGAGATTAGCACCTTAAAAAAACCACGAGCGCGATGCACTCATCGCTGGCTGTTTCAATTTTAGAGTTCCTAACCTCCCACATGCGTTGTAATAATAGATTGATATTCGGGTGTTTTAACTTCTCTGCGCTCCCTCAGAAATATTTTTTCAATTTTATCGATACACTCAAATGTTATTATATTTCTACACGTCAGGTGGAAAGACTTAGACACGTCAGTTGAAAAGATTTAGACACCTCAGTTGAAAAAGATTTAAACATGTCAGTTGAAAAGATTTAAACACGTCAGTTGAAAAGATTTAGACACCTCAGTTGAAAAGATTTAGACACCTCAGTTGAAAAAGATTGAAACACGTCAGTTGAAAAGATTTAAACACGTCAGTTGAAAAAGATTTAAACATGTCAGTTGAAAAGATTTAAACACGTCAGTTGAAAAGATTTAGACACCTCAGTTGAAAAGATTTAGACACCTCAGTTGAAAAGATTTAGACACGTCAGTTGAAAAGATTTAGACACCTCAGTTGAAAAGATTTAGACACGTCAGTTGATAAGATTTAAACACGTCAGTTGAAAAAGATTTAAACATGTCAGTTGAAAAGATTTAGACACCTCAGTTGAAAAGATTTAGACATGTCAGTTGAAAAAATTTAGACACGTCATTTATAAAGAGCAAACTTTTGAGAGGATATCGGCAAATTTCTCGGTAAAAATAATCTGCGTCTAGTGTCACTAGCCAACATCAGCCCCATTAATTTATAAAAACTTCTCAATTCTCGTTCACACTTCCACAAAACTTTTGAAAGCACCGAGTAGATATTGTGTGCTAGATTTTTCGGCACAATTGTAATCACTGAAGACTTCCTTCTAGAGTTGATTGGCTAAAGCTTTTAGCCATCGTTCATGATCAGTACATGAGTCTCGGAAAAATATTCAATGGAGAAAAATATTAAAAAAATGTTCACTATGTCTACTGCGATCTCCTGAGAGATTGACTCGAATTCTTTGAGCCACACTGCAAGAAATGTTCCAGTACATTTGTTCAGTGGCCGTTGATTGTATCGAATAATTTAAATTGCACAAAAGCAAATTCGGAGATTCTCTGACTGCTTATTTGAAAATGTATTTTTTTACTGTTTTATTGGTCAAACAATTAATAACCATAAAATTCAGAGGTTCAGTGTTTGCTTGAATGAAATAGCCCTTTTTTATTGCATCATGGGTTTAACCATGGTCTAAAATGGGTGGAATCCAGCGGTGGCCACATTAGAATACATGGAAGTTTAAGTATGCTGTAAAAATATTGCAGCTTGCAATAAAAGTATTCCAATGGGTAATAAAGGTATTAGAGTTACGCAATAAAAGCCCTGCATGCGGGAATAAGCCGAAAGCAAAACTGCAAGAAATCCTTAAATTCTGAATCCAAACGAAAAATTATAGCTAAAGGGAAATTTTATCTCTTTGGGCAAAACAAAAATTTACATATCCGAGTTATTCTAACTTTATCTCTTAGGACTGATCAAGAAATCTACATTTACAAGTTGTTCTAACTTTATCTATTCAAACAGAACAAGAAATCTACATTTACAAGTTGTTCTAACTTTATCTATTCAAACAGAACAAGAAATCTACATTTATTCTGCATGTGGGCGTCTGAGCATTACAGCGTCGCTGCACAATAAAGGCAGAGAAGCAGAAAAAATTACGCTTTCATTTCCGAGTTGCCCGACTGATTCCCCACGCACAATGCATGGGAAAAACGTCCCTAGTTAGTACAAAAGAAATCTTTCAAAAGGAATTACATTATTAGATATATCACGTGATGATCAGATACCCGGAAAAAACAGTTAATTAAAAAAAAATTGAACGAAGACTTATCGAGCCTGCTTATATTTTTAAAATAGTCACTCTTGAGATGTTTCTTCATAAAGAACGATGAACAAGAAAGAGGTAAATGGAGGAATGATTTCTGTAAATGCGTTCGTTCGCTCTATAGCGTAGAGGAGAAAACTGCCACTGATAATGAATCCAATAAGAAATGTCGAGTCGTAAGTTACGCTGAAGTTTTGAGATTATCTTACACTTAATTTTCGAATAAAACAGTGAAGTCATATGCTTTGGCAAAACTATACCTCTGAACGACATTGAAAATGCATGTTTGAAACAGAGAAATTCCACGAAATGAGAGGAATTTCAGTTTTCTCGTCTCAGAGGCCTTGTGACCATTGCTTAAATGAAAGAACTGAACCCATTGGCCGTCAATACCATGGAAAAAAATCACCATGTCACTGTACACGCAGATTAGATTACGCAATGTTATAAGTTAGTTTGACTGTACTATGTAGTTGCAGGGAATTTATACCATGAAGAACAAATACTGTGCCATGGCACTGACATCGTGAGATTAATACCATGAGGAACTAATACCGTGCCATAAACTTAGTAACGTAGAATTTAAACCACCGGGCACGAACAAGTACTGTGCCACAGTACTCGCAGTGGGGATTTTTTACCATGACGAACAAGTACAGTATAGTTATATTGCAGTGTGGGAAATTTATCTTGACGAACAAAACCGTGCCACTGTACTTGCATTGTAGAATTTATACCATGACGAACAAGTACTGTGCTGCAGTACTAGCAGTGTGAAATAGGTACGATGACGTACAAGTACCGTGCCATAGTACCTGCAGTGTGAAGGATTTACCATAAGGAACAAGTACCGTACCACAGTACAGGGTGGGCCGGAAGTTACTGACCCTTTTAATTTGCCAGCTGAGTAAATAGGATACCGAAATAAGCCATAAAAATACTATTCTTTCACATAGAACAGAGTTTTCCTTTTTTTCCCACATTAAAACAGTCAGTTACAGACTTCTGGCCCACCCTGTACGTGCAGCACGGTAGAAGAAACAAGGTAGAGTCAAACCAGTCTTTTTTCGTCAACCGTGTGGCAATGCTGACGTCATGGGCAACGAACCAATAGCAGCGCTAATATTGCATCTGGCAACACTGCTGGCCCCAAATCTGAAGCGACTATTGGCCCTAACGACATGTCGCAATGGTGACGTCATCCAGTTTGCTTGAAATAAAGCCGTCCTATTAGCTAGCCCAACATGAGGAGGTGTATTTTCCCCCATAGAAGAGACTCTACCTTGTTTCCTCTACCGTGACCAGCAGCAATTTCTAGAACTCACTCTCCTGCCGCCGTACAGCCATGCAGTAATCAATGACGCTGCCGTTTGGGAGGTAGTCGATGAGAATAAAACTTTCGCCAGGGTCGGGACACACCCCGTATGTCTTCACCAAGTTCGGGTGTCTGAAGGTCATCATTACCTTAACTTCTCGCTCGAATTCCTCTGGCTTCATCGTCGCTGAAACGAAAATAAAGTTCGTGGAAATCAACTGGCCGAAAAGTGGTTTTCTTGCATTTTCTGTTTTGGACTAGCGGAAAAAAGAAGTCTCCGTGTATTTTCTGTGGTGAACTACCACTGCCCTGATTATCGACTCCATGCACATGTTCCTGAATCTTTAACGAGTACATTAAATATATATTTCATCCGTAATCAGTATTATTAGCAAAATGAGGGTGATAGGAATGTAATCGGGAAAATCGTCTTGAATTTGATTGTTATTTTGGCCGGAAACGATAGTTTGTACACGATAGTACCTGATGGAACTCACTATCATATTAGCAATTTGTACACTGTTGTATATGTAGATCTTACTCAAAAAATTCGAGAGACTGTTTGAAAATACTTCACTCGTTTTTGAGATCAAATATTGTCCAACTTATTTGGGCCCTCGCACGGAAATAATATTAACAATTTACCACATATTATTGAACAAATTCATATCATTCAGCACCAAGACCATACATTTTAACAAGCCCGCTTTCATCATTTCTTGGCCAAAGACAGAATGACGTTTAATGCTCACCAGCTTTCATGGTCTTCATCGCAAAAATTTTCTTGGACTTGACGTGAACAACCTTCCAGACCTCGCCGTAGTTCCCGGCACCAAGTCTATCTATTCTCCTCACGTCTGCTTGCGCCAAAGACCAATCTGATCGATCTGTGCGGCTTTCGACCTTCATAGACAAGCTCGAGGCAACGTTCTGGCGACATTGAAAGGGAGAAATTGAAAATAAGTTTACCCATTAATTTTGAAATTCATTAATACAACATAAAGAACTCATGTTTCACGCTGAGTAAAAATAAAATAACGTTCTGACGACATTGAAAAGGGAAGAATTGAAAATAAGTTTACCCATTCATTTTGAAATTCACTTTGTCGTCAAGATAAAAAACTTAAATTTCACGCTGAGTAAAAAGTAAAATATCGGTTAATTTAAGATTAACATACAAAATAAATATTTGGTCTTTTCACGGTAACTCGAAATTAATAATTTCGTGTCACACCGTCACTGTGTCTAATAATTGAAACTTGAAACTAATCAGTCCCTCCACACAGTGTTTAAGGCGCCACCTACCATGCATTCCCTCAGTCCTGCAATGTATCTGTGTCCTAAAATCGAGTTTAATTTTTAATGTATAATTGCACCTGAACTTTTTGGAACCCATGAAATCCTGACTTTATCAACTCGAACTTCTTAATCCTTGATTGTGTGATTCATGCTATAAAAGAACCCGTCAAGTTCAGACTTTATCCACCTATGGTGCGGGAGCATGGATTATGCCATTCTTGCTGTGGAAAAAAGTAATAGGTTTCAAAAGTATTTTTATGATTAGCAAAAAATTTGAAAGAACTCAAATTACATTGGAGATTTTTTTCTTAGACGGCACTAATCCCCCTAACCTATGATTGAAAGATCGAGTCTCACGCTCACTCCACTGATACACTTTTGTGGCCGAAACGAACACATGTGCGTACTTTAATACAACGTTTCATGAATTTCATCAATGGTGTAGAATTGTTCTATAAATCATGAAATTTTATTTTTCCATTGCTGACTTCAATTCGTCATCACAAGTTACCAGAGAAACTACCAAATCAATCTCAAAGAAAAAGAAAACTCACTTTTGCCAAAACTCTCATGTTTCAAGCTCGGGACCTCACATCTTATTTACAAAACTAACCAATCAATCTCATTGAAAATAGAAACTTGAAAGCTTCATTTTTCAGCCCTAAGTTCACAAGTTATGAACAAAACTAACAAAACAATCTCAATGACAACAAAAACTTCAGAACTTCATTTCTGGGCCACAAGTTTCTCACCTGCAACACAGATGTACCATGTCTGACTTGCGCCCCGACGTCATGGTCTCCAATCCTGGCTTGTTCACTGAGCGCAGGCAAACTTGCGGCATTGCCACTGCTTGGAGGTTCTGAAAATGTGTGCCAGGCGGTTGTGTTGGGTGGAACCTGATTTTGACCGTAAAATTCACCTATTGGTTTACATTCCGATGTTCCTGTTGAGGCGATATTGGCTGGAATGTTCGAATAGCTATTGCCCAACATGGCTTCTGTGCGAATTCTGCCAGAATCAGTGGGTGTGTCTCTTAGGGGTAGACTTTTTCGTATTTCTAGTATCTTCCGCAGCTTGACAACCATGCTGTTCTCATCCAAAGGTTTGTAGCTCCCTTCGTCGCTGTTCTGGTCAGTAGTACCGGAGTCCAGACTCGACTGCGCGTTAATGAGGGCAGGAAACTATCATTATGAAGCATGCACTTGGAATTATCGTTTTTGTCACCTCTCCCCAACAAAGACAGAAGGCTCACCTCGCCCTCAAAAAATGATTGAAGGATCACCTCAACCCAACAAAATAATAAAAAGCTCACCTCACCCCAAAAAATGCTAAGAGGCTCACCTCGCCACTGCAAGTTATAGAAGGCTCACCTCACTCCAAGAAATGCTAAAAGACTCACCTCGCCCCAAGAACCCTTGCTGCTGGAGTCGTAGTCAACGGCAGCAGCTGCCGGCACAACTGACGGAGTCTCGTGCTCTGTCTTGCGGAGGTGCTGCGCGCAAGAGAGTATTTACTCCAAGTCACTTTGAGTGCATCGTTGACATCGGTGCGGCTTTATAGCTTAAACCATTCAATTTACACGTTGACTGCGATACGACCTATCTATGGGTCGTCTGAGAAAGCTTCTTTAGTCTTTTAAAATTGATGGTATTTAATGGACCCCATAAAGTTCAGTTTTTAGTAAAATTTCTAACAACTTTTGAATTTAAATTTGAGTTGATAGCTGAACTTCAGTTTAACCCATCGCAGTCAACGTGTTAAGACGCTATTTCACAAACTTCGAATTTGATTTTTTATTGTAAGACAGCAACCATTTATACTGTATTCACGTGATGCGTTGATTTTATTAACATATGCAGTGCTTCAACTGTTAAATAAATGAGAATTTGAAAATAGGTATCATACGTGGGGATGACTTTGATGAAGGCAGGGGAAATGCTTAAACTTTCACATGATTTCTAGCAAGCTCAAGAAGACATGGAGTTATTCGGTAAATTATTATTAACAAGAATGTGAAGCATTCAATCGTTTAACTAGAATCAAAGCAAGATCACCTGGGGTGGAGTGCTCAATCATCCTATGTAGTGTGTCCCAAAAACGATGCCCATTTGTGCGGTACATGCTTGATTGATTGTTGGCTGTGTTATTCATAGCTGTTATACGTTCGTTGCATGCAATCGTTTTACTTCAGTTTTTTTTTTTGCGGTTTTGAAACTAAGTTACAAATTAAATATTCAATAATTAGCACTTACAGAATCAAAGCTGTACTTTTTGGGGGACTTGCTGTAGATCTCTGGCACAAAAAGTTCTAGTTTGGTCTAACTGTAAACCACAAATTTTCAACTCTTATTGTTTAAGTTAAGACGAATTTCACGCCCGATTAAAGTACGAGACACTACATAGTTGCCGCGATTAACATGAATAAGATTCTAGTACGTATAAGGAACAAGCTTGTAAGTGGCGCTATAGTAGCCCCTAAAGTACGAGACACTACATAGTTGCCGCGATTAACATGAATAAGATTCTAGTACGTATGAGGAACAGGCTTGTAAGTGGCGCTATAGTAACCCCTAAAGTACGAGACACTACATAGTTGCCGCGATTAACATAAATAAGATTCTAGTACGTGCGAGGAACAAGCTTGTAAGTGGCGCTATAGTAGCCTCTTCAATAGTTTCCAAATGACATCGTTCACACGGCTTGCGAGAACCGTGTTAATTTGGTCATCATTAATCTTCCATTTACTTCTTCGCTAATAAAACCATGAAGACAGTCATGGTACAGCACTGGTGCACTCACAGAGAAGTAAAACTTGTCGTAGAGGACCCAGCCATCGTGGTGAGTGTGGTACCGCACCAGCTCGGGCACCGTCTGGAACTGCCATCTGCGGACACTCCAACACCAACCGTTCTGGTTGTTGATCACGCGGTGTGCGATGGTTCCGTCGTCAGATTTCTTATCTGCTCATCGGGTTTCATGAAAATAGGATTTCGAATAGATAATCTTAAGGTTTGCTGTGTTTCCATCATCGGATTTTATTAAAATAGGATTTCTGTGAAATGATCTTCGGTTTGCTATGTTTCCGTCATCCGATTTCTTATCTGCTCATCGGATTTCATTAGAATTGGATTTCTGGGAGCTTATATTTGAAAATAGGATTTCTGTGAAATAATCTTACGGTGCGTTATGTCTCCATTATCGGATTATATAAAAATGAAACTTCTGAAAATTGATCTTGCGATTTGCTGTGTTTACATCGTCGGATTCTTTTTGTGCTCATCGGATTTTATAAAAATGGGACTGCTGTAGGGATTTTATTTTATTAGGATTTCATCCGCGAGCTGTCCATGGTCGCTTTCAGCAAAACAAAGCTCTAGACATGTGCAGTATTGAGGCTCCTTCACTCCATAACGCAGCTGAATAGGTTCAATTTCTTTATAAAAAAGTGACATGTAGAAATAAAACAGGGTGCGGTAACGTAAAACGTCAAAATTTTCATGATTGTCTAAACATGCCAATGAAATTAGCCGGGCATGAACATTATGTCATTACGGCTCATATAATACGGCTTATTTGGCTCAGTATAATATGGCTTATTTATACTGAATATAATCACGGCTTAAATAATCATGGCACAATATAATCTGGCTTATTTATACTCAATAAAATCACAGCGTAAATAATCATGGCTCAATATAATCTGGCTTATTTATACTCAATAAAATCCCAGCTTATATAATCATGGATCAAAATAATCACGACGTACATTTACTCACAAGAAATAATGAGCTCGGGCACGTTTGTCGATTTTCGGATGATGTGAGTGAAAGTGGGTACTGGGGCGGGCTTGAGCAAAGCTTCTACGTCCTCCCTGCTCATCAGGCCCACGTACCAGCTGTAGACGCATGAATTTCATTTATAGTTCCTCTACAACTCGCAGTTACTCTTAGTATTTCATGACCATGATTGCTCCCAAAGTTATTGACACGCATTGTATTTATGATTCCAATCACTCTTAGTATTCCATGACCATGATTGCTCCCAAAGTTATAGACACGTATTGTATTTATGATTCCAATCACTCTTAGTATTCCATAACCATGATTGCTCCCAAAGTTATTGACACGTATTGTATTTATGATTCCAATCACTCTTGGTATTCCATAACCATGATTGCTCCTAAAATGATTGCTCCGAGCATCATTGCCACAAGACTCAGCAGAACTGTATCCTTACAATGATAAACGTAACGTAGAGCTATTTCAACTTAAAAAACTTGACAGTAATGATAAAATTGACCATTGGCTGTTATACTGATTTTATTGATTACTGATTATGATGGTATTACTGATACGGGAAAATAAATACTCGGTTCGGGTTTTTGTGTGAAATAGTGTATAGCACGGTAGAGGAAACAGGGTAGGGTCATTTCTATGGAAGAAAATACACCTCCTCTTTTTCGGCTAACCAATAGAAAGGCTTTATTTCAAACAAACTTTGTGACGTCACAGAAACGAAATGTCGTTCGGCCAATAGTGGAGCCAGACTTGAGTAGCAGAGCTACCAGATGCAATATGAGCGCTGTTATTGGTTCGTCGCCGTGACGTCAGCAAAACCACACCGCTAACTAATAAAAGACTGGTTTGAACATACCTTGTTTCCTCTACCGTGGTGTATAGCACGCAATAACCTCAGTGTGATAAATTACTTGTTGCTCGTCAGAGTAGACCTTGATAGAATATCAGTTACTGAAAGTAATAACCAATATTCACCATTTACGAGTAGTTGAAAAATGATAAGCGATGCACTTGAATGTGGCAGACCAATTTTGTATGCTGATACAAATGATAAAATTATAACAAATAAAATGATAAAATGATAAGCCGGTGAGTGTTTGTCTTGTATAAATAAAAACTCGGCCTGATAGCACTGAAATGCCAGACATGGCTTGTGAGTTCAGAGAAATGATTTTGTATTGTACTCATTTGCATGGCCATCATCTTCTTGTTTTCTTACGGTACTCTAAACCAAGGTGCATCAACCTTTCATGGTTCTTCCCACATGGTAAAGTGTTTCATGGTAAAGTTATTACACAAAATGAGGAAGTGCTGTGAAGTTGTACTATGCAATTTCATTTGCATTAATTTTTTTAAATATATTAAATCGGGTTGAATATTTTTGATAGAAATGTAAACAAAAGTTTACACGTTTGACTCTTTGCCGCCTTTAAATTTATTGAACATGTTTCCTTACAATGTTTAGTTTTCTGCAAGCCTTCCCGTAGTGCAAAAATCAATGTGCATCCCCCATTAACAGTGTGTCCCACAAAAACCCGAACCGAATATTTATTTTCTCGCATCAGTAACACCATCATGAAAATACCATAGGCATTTAATTTCAAGCAAAATTATGATGGTATAGCTAATACGGGGATTCTTATGATAGTATTACTGATACGGGAAAATAAATACTCGATTCGGGTTTTTGTGGGACACACTGTATATGCATGCGACTAATCAGCATGCATATGCTGTTTTGGGTCGGATACGAAACATATTTTTCAGTTAGATGTTTTGGGTCGCACACAGACTGCGCTTTTGAGTTGGTTGTTCACGGGACTTTTCAAACTAATTCAAACAATATTCTACTTGCAACGTGCAACACAACACTTACGGTTTTGAATCCAAGTTCTCGTCCATGTCTTGGAGTCACTGCTTCATCCATGCGCCAAAAATGCAGGAACTGGAATTTTGTTTTGAGAGACTATGGCTGTCAAAGAAAACTCCAATCCTCTCGAAACTCTCGGGCGCTTTTCAGTTAAAAACCTGTCTGTGTAGGACAAAATGTTTTTGTTCGGTTAAGATGCGCCAGTAAAATTAGATTTTTATTCATTACAAAACTTCCTGTTCTTAAAATCGGACTAGTTTTATGGCGAACATCTTGTGATGTGCGTGTTTATTTACCTGGCCAGCATGCATACGCCATTTGAGTCTATTTTATTTTTATAGTCTATTTTATTCACAACAGTATTCTACTTACCCAACTTTCATAAGCTCTATTTGTAAATAACAACAAGAAATGAACAAAACCTCTAAATTGAAATTTATACTTCTTAGTTATTTCACAATTATTGAATTTTGTGGGTAAGATCTATTTGTAAAATAACTACAACAATTAATAGAACGTTTCTACTAGAAATTTACTATTTGCAGTTATTTCAAAATTGTATTGTGTATGAGGCGTTCATCACACACGAGCATGTTCATCACACGACATTTACCTTGAGATCGGTTCGCATTTTTCTGCGGAAAGATTCTCCATAAATTTGATAATATGCAAGACTTTATCTTGCCTTCAAAATGATCATGGAACTTAGGCAGCATTTGCCTAACGTATAAAATGCTCGATGAAGAAGTAAATGATATTCTGTTTTTCATTCATTTTGATTTCGTTTCGACAGGACGCGTAAAAATATGCTGCCTCACGCAATTGCGTGTTTGTATTCTGATGGCGGTAAATTAATGGTCGGTGAAAATTCAGCTAAAAATTTAGGCAGAATGAAAAAGGTATTTTAGTACATCCTGGCCGAAAGAAATTGAAATAAAAAACCGGTTTATGTAAAGATCGAGTGGTACTGTAAGCCAACTCCGTAAAATTTCTTACGGTAACCACAGTCTCTGCTACGTACGCGACAACGAAACTCACGTACAAAATTATCTCCTGAGATTCTTTTCGTATGAAAACTTCTCCGAAAAATACGCTCTTCAGGTCTATTTTCCTTGGCACAAGCTACGCTCTTCAGTTCTACCTTCTTTTGTACAAACTATGCTCTTCATTCTACCTTCCTTAGTGCAAACTACGCTCTTCAGTTCTACCTTCTTTTGTACAAACTATGCTCTTCAATTCTACTTTCCTTGGTGCAAACTACGCTCTTCAGTGCTACCTTCCTTGGTGCTAAAATACGCTCTTCAGTTCTACCTTCTTTGGTACAAACTACGCTTTTCAGTTCTACCTACCCTGGTACAAGCTCAGCGTTCAAAACCCAAATGACTTCTCTAGAATTTCGAGCGCAACTTACCGTCCTCTTGAATTTCATTTGCACCCAGAGCTACTTTCGACGAGAAAAATGGATCTTTTGTGGCAAAGAATTCCTAGTGTGCCTCACTCGCTTGAATAATCGTGGTTGCATTATTGGCACAGGCTGAGTGAAATTAGCGTGTGCGTGTATGTAAGTAGCTTTTGTGAGTGTGGTTCGGAGTGTTCAGCGTGATGTGTTCACAAGTTGTGTACAGTTATTAGTGTTCAGCGTGATGTGTTCACACGTTGTGTACAGTTGCAAGTGTTCAGCGTGATGTGTTCACAACAAGTTCTGTTCAGTCTCAATTCGCTTGCAGCAAAACTCATCAACAACCAATATTCATGTCACTTTTATGACTTTTGTGAGTTATAACATTGACAGCCAGGTTAACATCGATTTCGTCGGTGTTGCAAACAAAATCGGGAAAACTCTGTCGCTCATAAAGTTATACGAATTGATTTCAAATAACACACATATCCAACGCGTCTTCATAATTCCCAAAAAATTCTTCGGGAGGCTTAAATTCTCGGCGCAAGAATTATGTTCTAACAATGTTGCTTTTTTGCCCCATCACCTTTTTTGATATTGAAAGAATAGTGTGTCTTGCTAGTTATCGCCTTTAACGAGACAACTACTGCCTCTCTCCTCTAAGCGAACAGAAAAAGTTTTGCTGCCATCAAAATGATAAATTAAGTTTCGCTACGTATATCAATATTTTCTTGCTATTTCTATATTTTCTTCAATTAAGGCTTTGAAATGAGTTTTGTTATACAGTTTATAATTTTCTTTCTATTTTGTGTTTCTTTAATTAAGATTTTCTAGTTAATTTTATAACGCAGGATATTATTTCCAGAAGGTTGCCTATCCGATACAATGCTAACGAAACTTGTGATTTTGTCAGTAATATATTCAGTACAAATAATTGGGAAAGGCCATTTTTAGCATATGAATTCCATTCATTTTGTATTTACAACACACAACACTGAGACGTAAAATGTATCACTAGCACCAAATTTAAACGCTTGCGTTTGATTCGCATTGATAATTTTAAGTCAATTTAAACCACTGAATGGTAATTTACTACCACATAAAAAGAGTTAATTTAGAAAATGCTAAATAGATATGCTCCAAGTTAAAATAAATCATTAAATGGTAATTGATTTCTTCCTATAAAATTGTGCATTGAACAAAATGCTAAATAGATATGCTCCAAGTTAAAGTTAACCATTAAATGACCATTTGTTTCTTCATATAAAAGACAGCATTGAATAAAATGTCAAATAGATATGCTCTACGAACTGCATTTCGAAAGTTATACACAAATTCAAAGTAATTAATCACGTGATGTTTCTGATCACTCCTATCAAGAAAAACCTATAACACAATTTTTTCATAACAATATTTCGTATCAATGTTTTCATTTTAAGTTTTCATATCAAATTTTCATTTCAATGTTTTCATATCAAGATGCTCTTTGTCGGGTCACTTTGTGCTTCATGACAGTACTATTTTGCCTACGAAAAACTCAGCACTGTTCATAGCACATTCGGGGTTTTCCAGCACAGCTCAAAAAATAAAAACATTTTTTCGTCGATTCTGGCAAACTGCAAGAACGAAAGTTTGCCATAAATGTTACTGAGTTGAAACGAGACTTTGTTAAAATGCAACTTGAAACTTTATCATAAATGTCACTTCGTTGAAATGCAACTTTTTTTAAATGCAACTTGAAACTTTGTCATAAATGTCACATCGTTGAAATGCAACTTTTTCAAAATGCAACTTAAAACTTAGTCATAAATGTCACTTCGTTGAAATGCAACTTGAAACTTTGTTGAGGTAAACTTAACGACGTTTTAGAGGCAACGAAAGGCACCAGCGCACTGAGCGAGCGAGACCAAGCGACATTCGGAGAACGAGGTCTTTGAA
This sequence comes from Platorchestia sp. MABIK, assembly GCA_014220935.1. Lineage (NCBI taxonomy): Eukaryota > Metazoa > Arthropoda > Malacostraca > Amphipoda > Talitridae > Platorchestia > Platorchestia sp. MABIK. The sequence goes on from JACJUY010001093.1 coordinate 39,414, forward strand.
GGAGGTCTTATCATTGCTATATTACAGCTGATTACGATAAGCATTCCTGGATCTATTGCATCATTGTATCTAGGCTCCGAACACAGTAATGTTTTTAGAGTAAGACCGCTCTTGTCATCTTTTGTTTTCGACTAGTGACATGGGTATTACAATACTCATGCGCTCAATGTGCTCGCGGTGGTACAGTGGTTAAGGGATCGGCCTTGCATGTTGGAGGCCCGGGTTCGTATCCCGGCACTGGCGCGGCGATTTTCCCCGTTGGGTATGAGGGAGAGCTCAAACACAATACCCCACTCAACCCAGGTGTCGGAAATGGGTACCGGCTTCACGGGGAGAACCGTCATGGTGTCCTATATATAGTGTTAGTTATAAGACATTTGAAAAACCAATGCTTAAGATCATTTGTATCAGGCTTGATTGGAAACAAAGCATCCTAAGATGCCGATGTTTGAAAAAAAAAGTTTGATCTATTGCATAATGTATCTAGGCTTGGACTGGCAACAAAGTTTTTTAGAGTATGAGCTCTTAGAACATGACTTCTTGTCATCGTTTGTTTTCGACTAATGATATGGGTATTACAATATTCATGTGTGTTTGTTTCATATAAGTGTCTTACATCAAATATTTTAAAAACCAATGATGTACCATCTTTTTGTGCCATCTTTATTAAAAATAAAATGCGCTTCTTTTTTCTTTTCCTTTCTTTTCTTTGTCCTGTTGCAAATGCTCTTTGTTGTGCCGAGTATTTTTGAACTATACAAGCGTGAGTTAGCCGAATCTCATCTCCAACTCATTAAAACCCAAAACTATCTTTTGTGAAGTATGATGCGTCATGCCCAAATTCTGCACACAAGACTGATTAACAAGTGATGTGCAGTAAGTGATGTGCAGTAGATAACACGCCATAACTCACATGCCACTCATGCCACAACTCACATGTCACACATGCCACAGCACACATGCCACAGCACACACGCCACAACACACATGCCACAATACACATGCCACAACTCATATGCCACATCTCACATGCCACAACTCATATGCCACATCTCTCATGCCACAACTCACGTGCCACAACTCCCATGCCCCAACACACATGCCACACATGCCACAACTCACATGCCACAACTTACATACCACAACTCCCATGCCACACATGCCATACACGCCACAACACACACGCCATCACCCAACTCATGCCTCAGCAGCAGCGGGGCAATTCAGAGCAGCCGCTCGCCACAACTTCGGACGCAGCTCGGCTCCGCACCAGAAAACCGGACAAGTTTTTTGCTGTTGGAGCTACAAAGTGAAATTAAAGCCCGTGACACGCTTCTAAAGCTGCTGTAATGGCGGACGTGGAGGCAGATTGGCCGTCCATGTGCGACCGTAGGCCGGCCTTGATGAAAACACGTCTTGCTCGAGCTGTTCTTCTGGCTTAAGCTGACGATAATCTCACTTGCATAGTTGCATGCTAGATAAGAGCGCAGTTTGCATTTACTGTGGAATCGAGACTTTTTTCCCCGATAGGAAAGTTTTTTCCACGACTTTTTTCCCGATAGACTTTTTTCCCTGATGAGAGAGTTTTTCTCCGACTTTTTCCCCGATGGGAGACTTTTGTCTCCGATGGGAGACTCTTTTTCTCCAATGGGAAATTCTTTCTCCCGATGGGAGACTTTTTTCCCTGATGAGAGACTTTTTTCCCGATGAGAGACTTTTTCCTCAATGGGGAACTTTTTTCTCAATGGGAGACTTTTTTCTTCAACGGGAGACTTTTTTCCCCCGATGAGAAACTTTTTTATCCTATGTTGCTAATGTTTTGGTCGCTAAAAGTTACTTTGATGCTGAGGCAAGGGATTTTTTTTTAATTTTTCTCGCCAATAATCCTAAAATATTGGCTGTAGTAGCTCAGTGAACGTTTGTAATTGTTGAAGGGTATGAATTTCTTTGAGGCTAAATCCATGAACTACAATATTAAAATAGCTATCATTTATCTAAAAATTTTACAAATAGACGTTCTAAATTTACGTACGCGTATTTTAACAATTTTTCAGAATTGGTTTGTAGGACATAGTTATCATGCAGGACCCTAATAAGTGGGCAAAAGCAACAGGGGGTGCTATACTTTATGGATAAGTTGCAATCGTCGACTCCTACAAAACAGAATATTGTGAAGTCATTGTGTACACTTTGGTGAAATATTTCATTGATTGTGTAACGCTGCTGACCATCCTGCAGTCACTCACTCAATTTTTATAAGTACTTAATGAAAGTGAAATGAAGGCACGATCCAGTTAATTTCTGCTATTTTTAGAATTCTTTACCACAATTTAAATCGAACGCTGAACTTCAGTTTACCCCATCGCAGTTACCGTGCTAAATAACATAAAATTTAAGTGAACCGCGTGAGGGCGCAATTTTCTTAAAGGCGTGAACCATTGAAACATATTTCACCAGGTCGGTCTCTCTGTCTCGCAGATTTTTACTCGGTCTCTCTGTATCGTGGATTTTTACCCGGTCTCTCTGTATCGTGGATTTTTACTCAGTCTCTCTGTATCGCAGATTTTCACCCGGTCTCTCTGTATCGTGGATTTTTACCCGGTCTCTCTGTATCGTGGATTTTTACTCAGTCTCTCTGTATCGCAGATTTTCACCCGGTCTCTCTGTATCGCGGACTTTATCTTTTACGGACCAGCTGAGTCCGTAACTCCGGCGACAAACGAGCTCTCGCAGCATCAGGACATGTAACATCAGCCTGGTCTCCTTTCGGCGCTGTAGCCCATCCCATCGATCTTAATTACAATTTTATCTGTTCCCTCGTGCTCTAGACACCTGATGTTTCCCTGAACACAGAAATAAATTGCTCTGTAATTCTATTCCAGCTGCAGTTAGATAAATTCAAATCCAATGCAAATCCAAATTCAAAGCAATGAAAGAGTTTGCTGCTAAACAATGGCGCTTCGTGTTGCTGTGTGCTGATCTACCAGTGTCAGCTTCATGGTCTTACCCCACAGCAATTTTCTTGTACGTATGCATAAAGAATCAATGCATGCATTAAAAGTAACTTCTGTCAATCTGAAGTGTTATCTGCTTCCGAGCTGCCATTGTATTTCTTGCATAAAGAACCAATGCATGCATTAAAGGAACTTGTATCAATCTGAAGTGTTATCTGCTTCCGAGCTGCCCTTGTATTTGGAGCCAGGAATATTCAATTATTTTCAAGCTCAAGCATCTCAAATCCGTTGGAGAATATTCATCAAGAGCTGCCGGTTCTTAATTACATTACGAAGCTCGTAACTCATCTGCAATTGAAATCCCTGCTGAAATATGGAGTCCCGTACAAAGACCGAGTGTAGCTGTACGGTTGCGACCTCGTAATTGATATCTTCATTAAAAGATGTCGATGACTAGTGGGACACATCGTGCAGGCTCCTCGGAGCTGCCTTATTTTAATCAAATCAGGGATTGGGCTACCGTACCTCGCCTTTGTTACACGCTTGCTCAATAAGAAACGAAAGAAAATATATAAAGAAAAACATTTTATTTCCAATATAGATGATGCGAAAAACATATCTTTGATTTTTAAAATATCTTAAGAGTGTAGTCAATTACGCTGAAATGAATGGTCTTAGCGTCTGTGAAGATTTTAATGTCCTCTTTCGAAAACGGCCTCGGTGTAGTGTATTTTATGTTCAAATTCTTGTTCACTCTTGCTTCACTATGTGTGTACTTTAATATGACTAGAAGAACAGTCTTAGCGTAATAAAAAACAATAGGGTTCTTTTTCGAAAAAGCCCGTAATGGAATGTATTTCTCGTTGAATTTTTTCCTAGATGTGCTACGTAAGTTCACTTCCGAAAGGTTGTTATTTCCTTATTTTAATGTCGGTGATAACTTGATGTCGATGTCAGTGCAATGGCGGTGGTTGTAAAAACTGTAACATACACATCAAATTATTGCCGTTGGACCATCAATCTACACACTTAACGCTTTTATTCATTCATGTACTATAAGGACACAGTATTCCTTTATATACGATAAGAAGGACACAGTATTCATTTACATACGATAAGAAGGACACAGTATTTATTTATAAACTATAAGAAGGACACAGTATTCACTTGCATACGATAAGAAGGACACAGTATTCATTTACATACGATGAGAAGGACACAGTATTCATTCATATACGATAAGAAGGACACAGTATTTATTTATATACCATAAGAAGGACACAGTATTCATTTACATACGATAAGAAGGACACAGTATTCATTTACATACGATGAGAAGGACACAGTATTCATTCACATACGATAAGGACACAGTATTCACTTGCATACGATGAGAAGGACACAGTATTCATTTACATACGATGAGAAGGACACAGTATTCATTTACATACGATAAGCAGGACACAGTATTCATTTAAATACTATAAGGACACATTATTCATTTACATACGATGAGAAGGACACAGTATTCATTTATATACGATAAGAAGGAGACAGCAGAGTTTCTGGAAATCTGATTCCTCATTCATCGCGTCGCTTCCATTCTATTCCTGTGTCACCTTCGCGTTAATTCTGCACCTACTCATTGCGTCCTTTCTTTGGTGGTTAAATTCAACTTTCGGGTCTTGCCCTCGTTTTCTGCAGGAGATCCACCCTGCACAAACACGCCGTCCAAACAGCCACGGTTGCCTGACTGTTGACACTGACAGTATATTGTTCCTGTCCTCTACCCCCCAACCCATCCCTTGAACCCCACAACTCCCCCCTCCTATCCGTTGGCATTTCACTGCTCTTGCGCGCCAGTTAAAATGCACTTAAATTCAGTTCTACTCAGCCGCTCATTTTGGCGAGGCTGCAACGCTCCTTCTTTCGACTACAAACAAGCGATAAAAATGTTCATCATTGCCAGTAACTCTTCAGGGTGCGAATTTACTTGAATGTTGGCTCTCAAATTGACTTGAAATTAGAGAGCAAGGAATTTTTCCTGATTTGAAGATGAGCTTTCAATATTCCGTTTGACATGTGCATTTCCGAGCTCCTTATTTGAACTCTTACACTTTAAAAAATCTCATAGAGACAAAGTTCATAACATGCGTGTCGTGAAGAGCCTAAATGTTTTTCTATACCCATAAATTTGATTAGTAAGATCGATGAATAGTTATACGTCAATGAACAAATTATCTATCCTTGGTGAAAGAAAGCGCTTTTTTAGTTTGAATATTTTCAGTGATTTTGTCGTGCAGCACAATGCAGCAGCAGCATTGTATGAGCAAATTATCAGCTACAATAGCCGTCATTGTGCAGCACAATGCAGCAGCAGCATTGTTTGAGCAAATTATCAGCTACAATAGCCGTCATTGTGCAGCACAATGCAGCAGCAGCATTGTATGAGCAAATTATCAGCTACAATAGCCGTCATTGTGCAGCACAATGCAGCAGCAGCATTATATGAGCAAATTATCAGCTACAATAGCCGTCATCGTGCAGCACAATGCAGCAGCAGCATTGTATGAGCAGATTAGCTGCTACAATAGCCGAGATTTGGCCTACAATTAAGTATAGGAGGCCTTCTCTTGTATCTGCCTCTGAAATGGCCTTCTAATGGCTCCAAATTGCCATTGCCAGCTACCTGAATGGCAGCTGCGCAGCAGCTAGGAAAGTCAAAGTCAACTTGCCTAAGCAGCTGTAAGATTTGCGCTAATGAGAGGACAAGAGCCCTGCTTGCTTCTAATTAGCGTCTGATCATGTACCTCCACTCACATATCTGGGCCACTCACATCTCTGGGCCACTCACATATCTGGGCCATCCTACATATTAGAGTTCCCTTACGAGATGGATTGTCTCAGATTTAAATGATAGTCGTGTAGAACATTTACTTTTGAAAATGAAGATGAATGTTTCATGTGCCGCCACTCACATATCTGAGCCAATCCTACATATTAGAGTTCCCTTACGAGATAGATTGTCTCAAATATGAATGAATGTCGAACAAAACAATTACTTGTGAAGATGAACATGGGAGTTTTATGTGTCTCTTGACATATCTGGGCTAATCCTACAAACTAGAGTTTCCGTTACAAGATGGATTGTTTTAAATATAAATTAGAAAAACGTCTTAAGGCCCGTCTGAAATAAATGTAATATACATTTTTACACTGGTTCTTCTTTTTATTCTACGAGTAAGATTCTCGGCGAATCGCCCTATTGGAAATAAAATACAAATAATTGCCGTATAAGTGATTTACTAGTGAAAAAGGACGTTTCGAACTTTTGTTCATCATCAGTTAACAAAATGTAGGAAAAAATTTAGCTGAACATCGATGGAATGAACTGTAATTAAAAACTCAAGCATATGAAGTGATATATCAAAATTTACATTAGAGTAGACCCTTTGTTGGCTGTGAACTAAGGGTCTATGAACAACTCAAAAGAACTAAAATGGCTATTAAAAATTGCTCATGTCCTATGTGAAAAAAGATTTTAAATTAGAAAACATCCTAACAATTGTGTCGAAAATTTGATAGTTATCGTTTACGAATTTAATTTTTCTATTTTTCGATTTATGGAGGTAGTTTCGAAAAGTAATTTACTTGCTCTGGAGAATTGTATGAAATGCAACTACTATCACTGATTACGAGTATGCTATTTTATTTGCTGCAATGCTATTTTAAAAATTGCAACTATTCAAGATACTATTTTAAATACTGCGCCAACAACTTTGATAAAAACTGCCGCAACAAGACAAACAACAGCACTCAGAACAACGAGCGCTAGTAAAGAAAAAAAACAGGGAGAAAGCATTTTCACCGTAGGATGCAACTGCAGCGACAATAACTGCACTAAAAGTATCAAAAGGAACAACAACAACGAAACCAACTGCAATGACGACGCAAACAGCAACAACTATAAAGAGAGCAACAGCAACAGAAGCAATCGAAGTAACAACAGCAACAGAAGCAATCGAAGTAACAACAGCAAAGACCACAGCCACAGTAACTGTTGTAATGACAGTAAAGTAATAACAACCACATAAGAACAATAAAAGCTATGTAGTTTCAGACACCACAGGCATAGGAGTTGCAGCCAACGTACACATGAGAACAACAAAATTAGTTTTGTTTCTAAAGCCACAAGTGTAGGAGTTGAAGCAAACACACACGAGAACCACAGAAGCAATAAAGTTTCAGAAGCCACAAGTGTAGGAGTTGAAGCAAACACACACGAGAACCACAGAAGCAATAAAGTTTCAGAAGCCACAAGTGCGGGAGTTGGATCGTGACAACTCGACAACAACTGTCGGGGCGCCTCCAAAAATGCCCGTAACTGGAGTTGCAACAACCGCCGCCACAGCAGCGCCACTTCCGCTGATTGGGCCACTGCGCCACACAAAAGAAGAATCACTGGACGCGTCTCGCGCTGTGGTCGTGATCTCTTCAATCCAACTGCCATCTTAAAATAACGCCGCAAAAACGGTTTCCAAGATGGGAAAATGTGCAGTGCTTCATGTACGTGAATTTAGAAAAATAAAACATTTTCCCAAATGGGAAAATGTGCAGGGCTTCATGTGCGTCAATTTAGAAAACAAAACGTTTTCCCAGATAAAAACGGCTGCATGCGCACGAATTTAGAGAAACTTCGTTTGATCACATGAAATATATTTCATAGATTTCTTTAATTTCTGGTACAATTTTTAGTGGCCTTTGTACTTTTTATTAGTTATGTACGGTGATAAAATTTACGCGTTCATTTAAATTGATACGTCATAAATACTTCCACGGAGAAGTCACTTTCAGAAATTGCATCGACTTCAGACATCCATGTATATAGACTTGAGAAACAATCTACTTCAGTGTCGCTAGGGGTAATTAAATTGTTTAAATTGTTTAAACATGTTCAATTTTCTCGGGGACAATTCCGTCTGTGTACTCTCTTCGAGAAATGCTTATGGGGTTGGAAATTAAAGCAGTGATTAAAACTTGGCAATCACCAGCACGCACTTCCCTTGGTGTTGTAATTAAAACAGTTCTCACGACGATTCTTCGTAATTATATTAGGCAATATTGTTGCTTTATATTGATATTACAAATAGATTAACAATGAATATTATGGCATAGATAATATCGTCATATTAAAAGACAGCATGGCTTAATTTATTTACAAAAGTTAATTCATTTTGAAAAGATGAAAAGAACTTTTTAATGGAGGACTATAGGGGTCGGGTTGGTAATTTATTTCAAATGTATATGTATTTAGAGAAAGAGTGCTAACTTAGAATGTATTTATCCTTTTGGTTATGGGTTTTGAATTGAAATAAAATACATTGCGTTAATTCAAGAGGTTGTTTTACGAAAAATTAATTTTAATATGTAAAATTCAACGTTGCTTGAACGCAACGTAAACTTATAAACTATTTTACCCAGAACTCATTCAGCATTACTTAAAGTTTTCAATTTCAAAAGCACAATATTGGTAACAGTTGAACTCAAATGTGATTTAGTTCTCCCTCCGATCGGAAACATTTGCTATACAAGGAGAAAACTCTCCGCGTTTACTGTTTTTAATGAACGTCTGTTTTGAGTACAGTGTGTTTAATGCAAATTATAACCTTTGATGAATAATAGGGTAAAAGTTTACATAAATTTTTTCTTTTTTTCAGATAATATCTGAAAGTTCTTAACACTTTTACTGCGTTAAGTAAAACCGAGGTGTAACATTCAACTCAAGTTTAAAGTCAATTGTAGTGAGCAATGTTGAAAATAGCCAACATTACCTGCATCATGCCTTCAATTACTTTTGATCAAGTGTTTATGAAAATCAAGTCTGTGACTACTGGTCGGTCAGCAGCATTATGAAAATCCCCTCAGTGTACCACCGGTGGCTCACGTCGCAGTCAAAGTGTTTAATTACCTGCAGGGTATAGCAAATAAAGAGGATACTAAAGTGCACATACAACCGAAAGACAAAAGATTTGACATATTCTGAGAGACAAGCAGTGTTGCAGGCACTTCTTGAGAGATCTACAGCCACTCGGCTATTTCAATTCAACCCAATCCCTTCAACATCAAAAAGCACCACGTAACGTTGATGAATTATTTGAGGCAGCGACAGATAGCTTTGAGGAATTACAGAGATCAGCATTCAATATTTCCCTCACATTGCAGTAGTCAGTGGAACAGATAATTTTAGATGGCGGTGGCAACAACTACAGGCTTCAACATCAGTTGAAAGTACAGCTAGAAAGAAAATGAATTCTTCCAAGTTCAATTCAGATCTTAGAAAAATAGAGGAATGAATTTACAAGTATGGAGTAAATATAGTGGCAAAAATGTTTCTTCTGATGATGCCCTATCAATTTCATGTTTTTAATCACAATGTAGAGTTTTTCTTTTGCAATTTTTCTTATAAAAAATATCAATCTTTGATGCTGATGCATTATCAATTTAATATAGTGAATTAGAGAATAAAGATTATCTTTTTGTTGCAACCAGTAGTTTTGCAAGTGTCCTTGCTGAAAGGTTTACAATTGTGTTGGAGCAAATACTTCTGACCAACTTCAACATTGAAATGGGCCAACTATTTCCGACCGGAGGGAGTATTATTTTTATGTAATTTAATATTATATTCAAGTTCATTATTATTCTTTTTAGTTATTTATTTGTGTTTTTATGTGGTTTAGCGTTGTTTTTATGTAATTTAGTATTACTTTTGTGTTATTTAGTATTATTTTGAGTTATTTTGTATTACTTTTATGTAAACATATTTTGAGCCAGATTGAGTTGCACATTGTATACCTCACTTGCAAATTTCTGCTGCAGGAGGTAGAAGCGTTCCGATACCTTGCAGCAGTATTGTATTTTTAGATATCTCCCCCGTGAAGCTTTGGCACGCTTTTCTAACGTCTCTTTTCTGAAATAAAATAAAGATTTCCCCATCTCGTCTTGAGTCATTATTTTCTTATATTGAACGTGATCATTCCGAGGTATAAATTTTAGCATTGTGCGGTAATTTTAATTGAAGTTGGCATTCATTGCCTTAAAACAAGCTTACTTTCACAATATGTGGTGGAGAAGCAGTGTGCAATCAAATTCAAATTGGCTACTCGCCCTCGAAAATCAATAACAACTGAAAAAGCAAAGTAAAATTAGATTTTTGATGACTTTGAACGCTTTTGTGCGAAGTTCTTCTTCAAGGAAACTCATGAACAATTTTCTACTCAATCTGAAAAAACTCACCTGACATGTCGTTGAGATCGGATCAAAAATACAGCAGAAAACAATTATTCTACAGTAAAACAAGTAGAATTATTCTAAAGACAATTTAGGTCATTGTGAAACTTCCTAAAACGGTACTTGATTTTATTCGAAGATGCTTTTATTCAAAGTGTAAATTAAGATGAAGAAAATTCAATGACATTACTGCAATTGATGCGAAGAATGGTCAAAGTGTTAATTAATGTGATGAATATTCAAAGAAAATTACTGCAATCAATGTGAAATGCCTGTGAACTTTTGTCCTGGTATCTGGCCTGCAGTTAGGGTCAACTACAACTTTTCTAGAGTTCTTTTTTCTGTCTGCTGCTTTCTGAACTCGACGGTTATATTTTGTGCTCATCTTCACAAAATTCGGTAAAAATTTCCATGCATGGTGCTTTACTGGAAATGTTTCTTATGGTTATATCGGTGAAAACTGTTTTTTTCTTTCCCTCAGTTATATCTAAATAATTTTTTACCTCACTATAAAATCCATACCACTGTTTTTTGACTCACGATAAAATCCCTCCCACCTTTCTTTAGCTCATTATAAAATTCAGGCTACTTTTTTATCTCACTATAATATCCACGCCACCTTATTTAGCTCACCATAAAATCCATGCCACTTTTTAAATCTCCTTCTAATATCCACTCCACCGTTTTTTATCGCAATGCAAATTCCTCACTTCTTTATCTTACCTTAATGTCCACGCCCCCTTTTTTATGGCACTGTAAAATCCATGCCACCTTTTTTTATCTCACTATAATGTCCATGCCAATTTTTATCTCACTATAATGTCCATGCCAATTTTTATCTCACTATAATGTCCATGCCAATTTTTATCTCACTATAATGTCCATGCCAATTTTTATCTCACTATAATGTCCATGCCAATTTTTTACCTCACTATAATGTCCATGCCAATTTTTTACCTCACTATAAAATTCATCCAACCGTTCTTTTTACCTCTCTATAATATCCATGCGACTTTTTTTATCCCAGTGCCCCAAATTTCATGACCAGGAATGGTAAATTATTCAGATTTATGTATATTTAACATGGGAAGTCAATGCATGACTTTCACCAGCATTCTTCTATGATAAAAATAAGATTAAGTCCGTCATGTTATGTTGTCGATCACTGTGGAAGCGTTGTGTGTATTTTGGTGGACTGTTACTAATCTTTTACATAATTTACAGCCTTTAGAAGTTATTTCTTCACTTTCTTCAAGAAATTCACGGACGGAAGAATGCATTTGGTAGTTTTCAAGGAAGTTATATCGCTATCGATCATATCTTCGAGCTAAAAAGCCCGTGCCAAGCAAATGTGCCGTCTAATTTCCATAAAAGATCTGAGACCTGAAAAGAGCCCTTTTCATTTGTACTGCTCATCATATTCAAAAGTTAGTTTTCTTTAACGCACGTCATATAAAACAAATCCCTGAAATTTAAAATTTATTTTAAATAATTCTTTTGTGAATTCGGCTTCAAATGATGTTTAGTGTTTAGCTTTCTAATAGTCTAATTTAAATATCCCCGCTGTAGCCATTCCACACGAAAAGTGTTCACAGATTTTTACGATAAATCTCCTCCCAAGTGCATGCAAAAGGTTTGTTTATAGATTATGAAAAACGACTGCCCTTTTTGGGGAAACGTAAACGCCTTTCTAAAGCCAAAATTTTGTTGAATGCAGGAACGTAAAAAAGAACGGCCGTAACAATGAAATTTTACGAAGAACACCCTTTTGTGTCTTAGAATTTAAAACGTAACGAATGAATGCTTCGAAAGTTAATGACGACAATGGCGTCTCTCTCCCTCTCTCACGAAACAATATTTACCAAAACAAACGGCTTAGAACATAATGTTCGTTAATGTTGAGATTGCTGCTGAGGAGAATTAAATGTCGTTAAATTTAATTCGGCGAAAACCTCGAAGAAATGGGCTACAAAAATTAATTCTGAATACCGCGCGCAGCAGCCAGCTTTTCTGGCGAGCATGCGCAATAAAACTCCGGCGTACAAAGGCGCCAACGCCGTAAAAAAGGCATCAAAATTGCCCAAAAAGGCTCGTCTAAAAGGTGAACAACTTAAAATAAAAATATACAACCGATGAGGAAATTTTTGAAAAGAGAATCTCTGAATAGCAATCGAAAAAGATTTCGAAGAGCGAATGATAGATGCGTTTTACACGTCTGAATCTGGTAAATACGTACACTCCTACATATAGGATCACAATGTCAAATTTGTGCTAAATGAAGGGACGCTATTCGATACATAATTATAAAATTTTTACTGTGAATTTGTTGCAAAAAATTACTCTGAAGAGGAATGTGTTGTCATGTTCTACTTAATTTGAGTGAAACAATTGGTTTTCTTTCTCAATAAAAACAACTGTTGAATGTGATCATGATCCAATAAATAGTACTATTTTTTCACGTTTTGATGATTTTAATTTCAGGATGCAGTGAAGTGATCCATCAGCGAGATCCTTAATAATAAATGACATATTTTAGCGAGAGAAAAATATCTCGGAAATTCCCCCCTAGAAAATTTTTTCTGAGAAGCCTTTTCTCAACATTGTTTACCACGAAAAACATTTCTTACTACACTGTGGTGGAAACTTTTTGGAGTAAACCTTCGTTATCCAAATTACCAGTAAGATAATTAATTTCATGGAGCTATTTATCATAAATTATGCATAAGACAGAACTGAAAAATAAAAGAAAGGGCCAGATTTTTCAAAATAGCATTTACAGTTTCTGATGCTGCATAAACTGAGGCGCCTGAGAGACGAGTTTTAGTTGATGTAGAATTCGATCCCGTATCCAATGCACGATATTTCAAGCAGATCTGGGTGGCAGGATCTGTAAGATCTTGCTCTGCTTCATGAAGGTAACAGTACCAGAAGAACATGAGAATTGAGAAGCCTCATCATGTGCTCTTTAGATGCTTGTTACCTTTTCAACTGTTGCATTTTCAACTGTTAGATTTTCAACCGTTACATTTTCAACCGTTACATTTTAAACCATTACATTTTCAACTGTTACTTTTTACCCCTTACATTTTCAATTGTTACATTTCAACCGTTATATTTTTAACTGTTCCCTTTTCCCCGTTACATTTTCAACCGTTATCTTTTCAACAGTTACCTTTTCAACCGTTACATTTTCAACTGTTACTTTTCATCAAGAAAGGTGATCGGAATGTTTCAAGAAATATTTGAATTCCCTGCAAATTTGAATCAAGTAACTGTTGTCGATTTTTCGGCCTCGCCACAACTCGCAAAAGTTGGTGAAAAGGAAAACGTAAAACCACAAAATGTCTCAGGTTTTATTATCAAATATAGAGATGGAGTGGAAGAGGAGTCACGTGACCTGGCGTTTAGGTTTGCAGGAGAAACAGGGTAGCTAAAATTCAATAAAACAAGTAAAAATTAAAAATTAAATAAACCAGGTTGAAAAATTCGGTAAAACAGGTGTAAATTAAAAATTAAATAAACCAGGTAAGGAATAAAAATTAAATAAAACAGATAGAGAAGCAGGTTTTTTTAACGGTTGGTAGTGTATCGATGATAACATGTTGATTGAATTTCTTACTACTTTAACAAGTGATGAACTGGAACGATTCCGTAAAGTTGAAAAGTTAGAAAAGGTAAGGAATGCCTCAAGTTCTGCACCACTACTTGTATCGGAACTTTTCTACCGGTTTTGCTCTACAGGGAAATTAGGAAACCATTAAAGATTAAGCACGTAAATGTTATATTCATTTAGATAAGCTCTTCTTAAAATTAGCATTTATTTGCTCCTCCAAAATTTGTCCTAAACAAGTTTCTAACAAATGAGATCAACATAGACACTCTATTGTATAAATATTGCTTGTCTATTCGAGTTATTTACTTACGGATATTTTCTTCAACAACGTCTCTCGTCTAAAATTTCTATCAATACTTTCGGCGAACATAAATTATGCATAGGACTGAGTTGAAGAATAAAAGAAAGGGCCAGATTTTTTCAAAATAGAAGCTTTCGAAAAACTTTCAGAAGATCGAAGCCGCATCATTTTTGCTTCACTAATAAGCTGATGCAATCACCAGTAAAATCATACCTACAGCGATCGTAATTTATATTTATATCTTCAAACTCAGTGAAAATTAGCATCAGGAACGTAACCTGCCTATGGCGCTTCTACATCACGATCAGATGTTCGACAGATTCGTAATGAATGTAGTTTAGCCAACATCTAACCTTCATGATTAAACATGTAGGTTAACTAACATCTAACCTTCATGATTAAACATGTAGGTTAACTAACATCTAACCTCCATGATTAAACATGTAGGTTAACCAACATCTAACCTTCATGTGGTGAAGCCTCATTCAAACATTGTAGGTCCAATATCTACTCATTTCATGTTCTGAATAAAAAGGTTTGCTACAATCAACAGCTACATTAAATATATACATATAATATATATATACATTAAATATATACCTATATACATATAAACAAAACACTCTCTCCAGTCACTTCCATAACAACATTCACAAACAATTTTATGCATACCCGTTCTTGAGATTGAGCTGCAACCATAAAAAATCTTTGAGTTGAATATTAAAACAATGCTTACTGGTGTGAAAAGTATAACGATGCCTGTGAACATTTAGAGCTTGAGTCTTCAACTTAAAGTGCTTTGATTTTTGTCTTTTTTAGGTAGCATTTAGGGGATACTATGTGATGCCTGCCAAATTTGAAAACGAGTTTCTAAACTACTTCGGTATCATGTGTGACGTAAGTTGTAAGCAAAACTCATTAAACTTAAATCTCAAGCGCCATTTGTTGTCAGTTTTAAAAAAGACTAACGGAAATCTCCAATTCATTCAACGAGGGAATATCGTAATTTCGTTAGAATTTCATTCTCTCGCTGCGTAAATTATAACTTCCTCCTGAGTAATGGCATCGATGTATTCCTATGTTGAGAGAGGGAAGCGACTGCGGTAAGGAAAGTGACAACTGTACTCATGTTAAAAAACAACATCCAACCATCATGGTTAAACATGTAGCTTAACCAACATCTAACCTTCATGGTTAAACATTAAGTTTAACCAACATCTAACCATGGTTAAACATGTAGCTCAGCCAACATCTAACCTTCATGGCTTAAATGTAGCTAAACCAACATCAAAACATTAAAATGTCTCGGCGCAACGTTTGCGCGAGGGAGCATTGTGTTACGTTACCCCAAGAAGTTTTTTTCTATTTAATTTTTTCAGAGGAAATTCACGTTGGGACAAATACGCCATACACCATCAACCGTGTTGAACCTTACAGATTTTCCGTCCAAGGTTCGTTAACAGGTGCAAAGAACGCGCATTGAATGAAATGCATATTCGACAGAAGACTGAAATTCAGAGTGCGTTGCCACTAATGCTTTGAATTTCGTATATTAAAGGTTCACGAGCGCAACAATGATATATTTCAGGCGTTGAAACACTGTAATCCTATTCACAATTCTTTTAACATGGATGAGTAGAATGTTCAAAATTTCGAAATTGCACTCCTCAATGCACATTTATTCCACAACAGTCCAATTCATGAGAAACATTGAAATGTGGCTAGTTTCAATTCGACATGACTGAAGCATGCTCACATGCGAATTAATGTACCTGTATGACTCCAATGAATAAGTTGCACTTAATTTAAAGAGACGTACGTATCTCTTTCAATGGAAGACTGAGGGCTTCAAGACGAAAATTATACTGGCAGATCTAAGGTAGTTGCACGTCCAACCAACACACACAACAGCTGGGGGACACGGAGTCAAAAGTAGGTAACGTTTAGAAGTACATACTCCACGCAACAAAAAATTACATTCAACTCAAAACTTTGACGGACGAGCTACTAACAATTACGTTTGTTGCTTCGAATTTTGCCTTCTCATCGGCATTAAAACATTATACTAGTGTTAATCTTGCAAGATGACAGCCTACAGTATTGAATTGATCAAAACGAAATGTTCGCAGCACTCATTTCACTGTATTTTTTAATCAAACCAAGAACGGACAACAAATATGCGGGCGTCAGCAATTTCTGTCTGCGTATAACGGACTCTGATGCCTGAGACTACCGTTCTAAAGACTGGATCTCAGAGGATATTTTATATAGGCCTACTTGAGAGCATCTTGTGTAGGCCTACTTGAGGGCATCTTGTGTGGGCCTACTGGTTTTAAAAGAACGCTAAACAACACTACTGAGAACACTTAAGTTTCCACACATGGCTACAGAGACAATGTAGCACTTAAAATAATTCCAACACATCTATTGAGAAATGATGAAAGGTTCTTGAAATGTGATGAGTCATTGCAATTTGCAAAGTAACAAAGTTTGCCATGTGAAAGTGACTTTAAAGTTGGCTGATGTCTTCTTATTACTTAATTTACAATCCTGTTAAAGCTAGAGGAATTTTTTTCAGTTAAACCATTTAGTAATGTTGGCCTATTGCATTAAAACAGACAGTGCCAGAGAAAATAAATATTTATTTTTCAGTTCATCTTATTCGACTGTTTTCGATTTCTCTTCTGAGAAAGTCTAGGTTTTATTAACCATAGGAACACATCCAATTAATTTCAGACTGAATCAGGAAGGACATTGAAGTATCATATGCTCGGTCACGCATTCTGTCATTACGGTATCTCACCTGGAAGCATTTCTTTTCAAAAAAGAACGAGGTATGCGACATGCTACAAAATTCGAGCGAGTTATAACTTATGCAAGTCACACACCCTTACCCTGTTCTCCAGTTCATCAAGTACAGTACGTATGATAGGAATGTGGAAGTACACCAAATACACTCATGTGAACGATTAACCAACACAGGAACAGTTTGATATCAACGGTAAAAAATATTCCTCGAGACAGCATTACGAGCGAGTAATCACTATACTGTAGTCTCATAGTCCACACAAAAATAGTCTCCGGAGTAGGCTCTCTGTCACCAAGTTCCATCTTTGTCAGGTGGTAACAGAAGGTCTTGAGTGGCGCTTTTGATTCCGTTGTTTTGTAACGTCGGAGGTTCGGTCACCGCCTCGTCTTCTTCCTCTTCTTCGTCCTCTTCTTCTTCTCTCTTGGCAAGGAGCAATTTTCTGTGTCTCATGACAGCCGCCAGAAGCAATAGGAGCGTCAGGAACAAAGCAATGGCTACAGCAAGCGTCACCCAAGGCAATGCCGCTAGAATACCGCATGCACCAGCACTCTCATCTGTATAAGAAGGACAATGAGGTATTCTATCACACCAAAGATCTTGCGGTATACAGGCTTCGATCTCCGGGCAGCGGTGAGGACAAGGATCCACTCCTACTGAAGAAATCGGGGCTGTGTGAATGGGTTTCCATACGCCAATCCACTGCACGAAAATTTCTGCCGTTTCATTCCCCGTATAATGCACTATAAGATCTCTGTTCATTTTTATTCTTTGCTTTCCTTTGTACTGGAAAATAGTATCGTTGCTCCACTCGTACGGAATTGGAGTGTGCAGCGACATGAGGAGGCTGTGGCCAGGGTTAATTTCGTGCTTGGGTTTGTCCTTCCAGCCGCTACTGAAAACTTCCATTTTGGCCTCCCCCGACCCAGGGCATACTGACGCTAATGGCACCGTGCCACCCACAGCAAATATGTTTATTCTGCTGCCTGACTTGCAGTGTCCATTCCTGGCATCCCATCCAGGAATGGATAGGAACAAGAATGCTTCGTCCGGAGCTGCGACAATTCTCGGATGCGAGAGACATGAGGGATATCCCTTCCAGCCAACCGTAAAATTTCCATAAGAACCAGTCGAGCGACGCACGTTGCAGGCTTCTTTGGACTCAAATATTTCGTACTCGCCCTCAAAGTAAAAATCATTATAATCTTGAGATGAGGTCATGTAAGGGATAGAAAATACTAATCTAATTTCATTTGTGAACGAACGGAAAATTAATGGGTACGATTGAGTCGAGTTGCAAATGCATCCTTTCGGCAATCTAACTCCCGACCAAAGCTCCTCGTCTATCGTGAGCACAGCTCCAGCTTTTGATTGCAAGTGAAAACATTCATAGCGCATGGAAGACGACTGGTAAATCGTGAGGCAGTCACTGCCCATCCTCGATCGATTGATCGTGATCTGAATTTTTTGATGCGACGCAGCCCTGAAATTATAAACGCACCTGAGACTTTTGCTACCTCCTCTGCCGTACAGAAACACGTTTTTGGGAGACGAGAACATTTTATCAGCCCCGTCACTAAATATCCTATCACACGGGCTTCCGACGGTCGCTGGAACGCCCCACTGCTTCTTATCAACGAACTCATAACGGGCCAGGAATTCGACGTGGGCCGGGGTGGTGCCGGCCGCATAGTTGAGTGTGAGAGTCAGCGCAGGACTTTGGGACACATAGCTCTCCTCAGGAGGACAAGGGGCGGTGCCCCCTGCTCCCCCCGGGGCATGAACCCCACTGCACACTCTGGGGAATGTGTCGGCTTTGCAGAACTTCCCCATCAGGGTAGACTCGTCCAAAACGCTGCCGCCGTCGTATATTGCGAGGGTGTTGGGACACTGACTTGGAGCCGGAATTTCTGTGTGTTGAATGTGACGGTAATGAAGGAAGTACAGCCAAACAACTTCTGAACTTTCAGCGGACATCTTCCAGAAGCAAGTCGTGTTAGCGAGCAAGGAATGCACGGGCGCTTGGACGTACCCGCTTCTCTGGCCCCTGCTGCTGATGTGCCACTGGCATGCGTTAGTTGAAGGGAACATTGCTGATTCAGGCGAGTCTACCCTACGCACATACGCTGTTGAATCCCTGTCAACCAACTTAATCTTCACATCCAGCTGAAATCCGAAGACTCTTCTTCTGGGGGAATCTTGAAATGGGAAGTCGAACGGTGAGGCGTGGAACAGAAGCAAGAGATTTGGCCCACTGGCCGTGACTGGAGAGAGGGGACCGCCTTTGCATGCTTTCAGTAAGACAGGCGCGTTAGTGCTGTTCCCATCGAACACCATGATGTAGTCATGCAGTATGTGGCATGAATCTCCCAGCAGGAGCTTCTTATCTCGTTTCACGTGAGGCGCGTTCCGATCTTTTATGTAGATTAAGTGCGGGTTCCTTTGGCGTATCTGTATGAGCGCAACCTTTCCGTCCGGAATGTGATTTTGACGCACGTGATAGTAACAAGTCAAGTTGCGCGGGTACAGCCCCGGGTAGTTAGGAGACTGCACCTTACAGTTATGAGTGTCACAATCCTCATAATACTTATCACAAAACGTGCCCGGCACATCTTGACCTCTGTATATGGGGTTGTACGGCACACCGTACCGCAACACCGCTCGTTCTTTGACCAAGAACCTATAGGAGACCCTGAGAAGCGGAGGTTCTTTTTGCTGGGCCACCGCCGGGTTGATTTCGCTCGCCCTGCTCAGGTTGAACACCCGCAACATGAGGGTGATGGCTGAGGTCTCGGAGTAGTACACGTTCCTCCCCCACGCCGCCCCACACCAGTACCCGGCGTTCAGGGGTCTGCTCAGCTCCTCCAGCTGCATGTACCCGTCCGGGCAGCCGCTCGAGATGTGGTTCATGAACCTGGAACAAGTTCGTGAGAGCGTAGGTTAATATTAGTATACCAAGTTCAAGAGGATGTAGGTCAACATCAGTCTGAAACAAGTTCAAGGAAGAAGGAAGATTTTGCTTAATGAGTAACTTTGTTCATGAACCTGGAACAAGTTCGCGAGAGTGTAGGTCAATATCAGTGTGACAAGTTCAAGAGAATTTAGGTCAACATCAGTCTGAAACGATTTGAAGGATGAAGGGAGATTTTGCTTAGTGAGTAACTTTAACTTCTCATTGAAGTTCAAGAGAATGTAGGTCCACATCAGTCTGATAAGTTCAAGAGAGAAGGTAGATTTTTCTTAGTAAGCAACTTCGAAAAGCAACTTTAACTGTTCATTCAAGTTCAAGAGAGTGTAGATCAACACCCGTCTGTGGCTGCCTCTACCTGGAAAAGTTTTTTAAAAAGTGCCTGCCTTCTTTCCTATAGACATTTAACAGTGAAAAGCCTTCGAAAACTAAATCATTACTGAGTTTGAATTCTGTACCCAAAATATAAAAATATAGTAATGATCTCGAGTTTAATTTCACACATCAAATAATTTACTGACACTCGTGCTTTTCAGGCAATCATGAAACAAGAAAATGACCGGATTATTTATATAAACTTAAAGCTCCATCCCTAACTTGCACATCGTTAACGCATAACTTTTTAATTCTTGGCCCATCGGAGTAAAATTTTTCTGAGTTTTCCCTTGAAATTTAATGTTAAATACATATAATTTAGTTCAATGTCGCGTTGCATCCGTTAAATGGCTTTTTGAAAATATGCGTAAGTCATTAAACATTTTGATCTTCAATTTTAAAGCAGAATGTTTTATTAACTTCAGAGACACATTTTTCGTTTTTAGTAAATTCCCAAGATGAAATGATGCAAGGATTGTTGCAGCTCGTTTTGTCTGCAATCAAACCTGCTAGCAATGGGATCACTAGAGTACACTTTCAACATTAATTATTTTGTACCTCGCCTAAATTTTCAGACATTGGTTCTTATTTATCTGTCGAAAATTTTTGCATCAAATTTTGACTTAGAATGATGGGAACAGCGCATGTAATTCCGTAAAGTGTTTTCTTCATGATTTTTTTTTTACTTTCAAATATAGTTATAATTTTTTAAACCTCAGCTCACTGGCCCTTATTTTAATCATTAAAAATTCTTGAATGTTTCTGGTTACCCAGAGAAATCAGAGTTGGGGCGACTTTCCCCGACTTCCAGCTTCATGCACTTGCTTTTATAGGCTTACCCCAGTACTCTAAAAGTTTTTAACGGCTTACCTCTTCAATACACTAGGTTCATTTGGTTTACCTCTGAACTGACTGTGTTTACTTGGCTAACCCATGCACCATAATGGGTTCTATTGACTTACCCATGCACCATTCTCGGTTTAATTGGCTTACCCCTGTACAGCACTATGCTCTATTATTTACTCTGATTCTAAACTAGATGCTGAGATCAGTATACTTACCACTGCAATATACTTTATTCTCACCCCTACTTCTATTACCGGGCACCTAGGATTTTAACCGTCCAGTGCAAAAGACTATGCTTGGGTGGCTTAAGTCCAAGACACTCAGGCAAAAAAGTAAGCCTGTGCTGAATGTCATTGTAAGCCTGCGCTGAATGTCATTTTAAGCCTGCTCTGAATTTCATTTTAAGCCTGCGCTGAATTTCATTTTAAGCCTGCGCTCAATTTCATTTTAAGCCTGCGCTGAATTTCATTTTGAGCCTGCGCTGAATGTCATTTTAAGCCTGCGCTGAATTTCAGTTCAAGCCTGTGCTAAATGTCATTTTAAGCCTGCTCTGAATTTCATTTTAAGCCTGCGCTGAATTTCATTTTAAGCCTGCGCTCAATTTCATTTTAAGCCTGCGCTGAATGTCATTTTAAGCCTGCGCTGAATGTCATTTTGAGCCCGCGCTGAATTTCATTTTAAGCCCGCGCTGAATTTCATTTTAAGCCTGCGCTGAATTTCATTTCAAGCCCGCGCTGAATTTCATTCAAAGTGGTCGCTGAAGACAACTCCAGCTCACCCACCTGCCCAGGTTGAACTCCTCGAAGCTGAGCTGGACGAGGTCGCCGTACACGTCACCCGAGGCGATGAAGGTCAGCTGGCAGAAAAATGGCAGGGAACCGCGGCTCGGCCTCGCCACCTGCAGCGTGTACGTCGCTCCCACCACTCCGTAGTAGGTCCGGTTGCACGCTGGCCACACACACACGTGAATGTATGATTCCGGTTCAGTGAGGATCTATTTTGAATTCGTAGTGATGCTTTATTTAACACACAAGTAAATGTATGATTAGAGTTCAGTTTTGAAATAATCTACGAAACGTTATTCAGTAATGCTCAATTATTAAAAAATCCGCGAAATGTTGTGGATACACAGTAATGCTTCGTTTTAAGAGAATCAACGTGTCGTTCTGAAAACGCAGTAATGTGTTATTTTAGAAGAATCAACTTATCTTTATGGGGGCAACCATTTTTAGAGAGGTTGTTCATTATGATTTCGTTACATTACATTACACACTCGTGAAAGTATGATTCGATTTCTGTGATGTTCGCGGTCGTATTTATTAACGGTGTTTATGAAGGCTTCATTAAATTTATTTTTAATTTTTGGAATTCATGATAACTATATTTGCAGGAAAATGACGTTAGGAAAATGAGCAAAAACTTGAAGTTGAGTCATTTTCAGTTTTAAAATTTTGTTCTGATAACGCTTATGAAAAATTACGGGAGTGCTTCAAGATTACTTGATAAAAGCCGGATATGAATATATATTCTACTTCAAACTGTGACTACAAAAATTTAATGAGGAAAAGGAATTTTTAAAGTATATCTTTTACCATGTGAGAAACAAGTGCGAGAAACACGACAGATATTTTTTAATAAAATTTTTCGAGATGCATTTCATTCCTATAAACATATTACACAATTTTAAATTACGTAGGTCAAAAATATATCACTGAATGGTTTGTTCCCCATATCAGTTGTCAGGGAAGAAATAAATTTCAATTGTCTGAAAATCAAAATTTACGAACCAGTGCTCAACTGCAACTTGCTGGAATGCCAGTACATAAGGAGAGCAATGTGTGCTGTACAAGTAGCGCCCACAGCAATGACATATTTGCCGTCTTTACACCAAACAATTTCCCTAATTAGCCTATCCCCTCGCAACTCAAACTAGCAGTTACCATTACTATAAAAAAATATAAATTCCCGACGGAATTCGCTTATTGTAGTGAAATAAAGAAAAACATAAGGAAAAATACCTCTCTAATCCCGCGTGAACCTAAAAATAAGTCCAGAACAACTGAAGGCGAAGGCAACTGAAGTCAACTGGTAACAACTGAAAACAACAGAAAACAAATAAAAACAATTGAAAACAAATAAAAACAATTGAAAACAACTGAAAACAACTAAAGACAACTGAAAACAACAGAAAACAACAGAAAACAAGCGAAAACAACAGAAAACAAATAGAAACAATTGGAATCTACTAAAAACAACTAAAGACAACTGAAAACAACAGAAAACAACAGAAAACAACAGAAAACAAATGAAAACAATGGAAAACAACTAAGAACAACTGAAGACAACGGAAAACAACAGAAAACAACAGAAAACAAATAAAAACAATTTAAAACAACTAAAGACTACTGAAAACAACAGAAAATAACAGAAAACAACTGGAACCATCCGTCCAAGAACCAGGACTCACGAGAGCAGCCGGTGGGCTCGTCACTGCCGTCGGCGCAGTCCTTGGTGCCGTCGCAGTACTGGTCGAGTCTGATGCACTGCTGGCTGCGGCACGGGAACTGCGACATGGTGCACGCCCCGCCGGCCGGTGTTCCGCCGCCCGCCGCCGCCACCGCCACCGCCACCCGCCACCACCGCCATATGAAACCCGCCTTCTTGCAGGTCATCGTCTGCGGGACGCAGAAATGTTGGGCTAGATTATTTCATGTAGCAATGTATCAATTTTGCGAGGGGGACTTATTAAGTCAGAGGTGTGCAATTTCATGAATTTCATGCAGCGGTGTATGAAGTGCGCGAGTCATCGTCTGGAGGATATAGAAATGTGCCCTGACATGTTAATTCAGCTGTGGGTGAATAAAATATATTTCATATATTTCATGCAGCGATCTATAAAATATGCGAAGGGTGAGAGTGCGAACGAACGAAAAAAAAGGAATTTGAGAGCCTTGAGATAAATCAAGCAGCTAAACATGTCATGAATGCGTACATTGAATGCGTACTCTAATGCTTACTCTGGAAGCGTACACAGAATGCGTACTCTAATGCTTACTCTGGAAGCGTACACAGAATGCGTACTCTAATGCTTACTCTGGAAGCGTACACAGAATGCGTACTCTAATGCTTACTCTGGAAGTGTACACAGAACGCGTTCTCTGAATGCGTACACGGAATGCGTACTCTGAATGTGTACTCTGCATGCGTTCTCTAAAAGCGTACTTTGGATGCGTATTGGATTGGAGTGAAGATTCGTGAACGCTGTGAAATAAATGGCGAAAGATTTCAATACAAACATATAAGCTCGTTCTTTACAATTAAAATTACAAAAAATTTTCCTTGCGTAAAAAGCAGTGCACGACAAACCCTAAAATCTAATAAATGCACGGTTGATAAGAAATGAATTATATTTCTTTACGCTCATTTTTTTAATCAATGGCGCTCGCGATATTTCAGTGGCGATGAGGCCAGCGAAGAACTTTCCGTCGAAGTAATCGTTTTTCGACAAAAAAAATTCCTGGCGCCGTTGCTTTCTGAAATAATGTATTATAAGCCCGTATTAATAATTGCTCAATTTTTTTTCCTTTCGCAAAACGTCGTACGTAAATTAATGAAATTCCAAAATCATGAGCAATTAAAAGATATAACCCAGAAAGCGTTTCAGTTTAACAGCATTCGAACGGCAAGATGATGGTGCAACATATTCTATGCAAATGCAACATATGATAACACTCTGCTAAACATGTTACACATGAGAACGATATAACGCAATTTGCGCAACGACGCTATAACGCTATAACGCCATTCACGCAACACACGAGAACGCTATTCACGCAACAACGCTATAACGCCATTCACGCAACACACGAGAACGCTATTCACGCAACAACGCTATAACGTCATTCACGCAACACACGAGAACGCTATTCACGCAACAACGCTATAACGCCATTCACGCAACAACGTTATAACGCTATTCACGCAACAACGCTATAACGCTATTTACTGAAAACGCTTAAAAGTCATTTACGCAACAACGCTATAACGCCATTTACGCAACAACGCTATAACGCTATTTACGCAACACATGAAAACGCTTAAGCGTCATTTACGCAACAACGCTATAACGCTATAACGCCATTTACGCAACAACGCTATAACGCTATAACGCCATTTACGCAACAACGCTATAACGCCATTTACGCAACAACGCTATAACGCTATAACGCCATTTTCGCAACACATGAGAACGCTATTCACGCGCGAGAACACACACGTGAGGCAACAATGTATGTCGCCGGATTCCGAGTTTGGAGCAACAACCGAGTTTAGCGGCCGTGGCAATTGACTCAGTTGACCTTAGTTGATTGCAGACGCGATTGCGACGGACAGCCTCACTGCAATCACTGGACATCCACCAGCCTCAGCTCGAGCTGAGCTGCTTTTGTGTGCCGTGGACTTGAGCAAGGCTCTCCATATATATTTAGGCCTTGATCAAGACTCCCGCTATATATGTCGTAGACTTGGGCAGAGCGCCGTGTGTATAAATCCTGGTCCAGAGATTCGCTCTGAGCTCCGAGCTCATTGCAGTAGAGGTCTAATAAATTCAGAAGCTCAGTTTATCTTGACAAAGGAAGTCACGCCTAAACTAGCACTCCAGAGGACTTAAGAACAAGAGCAATCTAGTCAAAGACATAAATATATATATATATATAACTAAGCAGGGTGATGGAGAAGCGACTGCCCGAAGGATGTATCGCTTTCCAGGTCTTGTTATTTTCATTGGTGATTGAAGTACGTTTCCTGAGTGCTCTTTGGTTATAATACAGCAATATAACTATACTACCAATTTTAACAATACTCAAAAATACTCAATACTTAAACAAATTGATTTTAACAATTCTTCCGAGTATTGTTTGGAATTTTTTGCGCGCCTTTCACTTTTATTCGCAGCTGTCAAACGATACATCAATGGAACTTCATCCAGAAAAAGTATGTTGCTAATTAATGTTGAGCTCTGACAACATAGAATGGCCTAGTCGAAGAAACGAGTTTTTCATCGTGTCTTGAGTTCATAAAGTTTCCACCTAGGTCTTCAAAAAAAAATAATGAAGCACTGCTCAGTGAACACGCGTATCGAATGAATTAAGCTAATCTAAAAATAATTCATTTTGAAAATATCTACTATCCCTTGAAATGATAAGTCAGGCAAAAGTCACCTTATAGTAAAAGTCATGTTTTATAAAAGTCATTCACAAAAAGTCACCTTTTTAAAACAATTGTTGTTTAACTCCCCTTATTTTCTATTCATGTATTCACACACATAGTACGGGTTATGGTGTCTATAGTTGAATAAATACGTATATATCATTATTGTCCTTTTGCATCGCCTGTTCAACTGTTGTAAATTGCAAAGACTTTTTGTTACTCTCAACCAGCCTCCTCCCTGCTTGCGTATAAGATGTGCACAATTTTATTATATACCCAGTCTAACTTTTTCGCCACCTGCATGCATATTTTTCGCCATCCAAGTTATTGAATCGCTTGGGCGGCGAAAAACATGCATGCTCGGGCGAAAAAGTGAGACTGGGTTGTAATTAAGGTCAACTTTCTTCCGGCGCGCCTAAACGCAAGGCGGTAACCTCAAACCGAAGCAAGTATTATGAACCTACGAAGAATGAATATGATGCAGGAAAAATTCTAAAGTTTGCATTCAAAAATGAAAGTGTGCGTTACTCTGCAAGTTCTAGCCTTGCACGTAGTTCCTAACGTCAGGGATGATGCAGTGAATTATGAATATATCCTCATTCATGTTCAAAACAATCCGTAGAGTAGAAAATACGAGGGCTATTCAAAAAGAAAGGAACGTTTCGAATTGAAAGACAATTAAGAACAAAAAATTATTCTATACATCTGAAAGAGCGACTAAAATTCTACTTTTCTACTTGTTCCTCATACAAGTATGAGAGACTGACCAGCGACGCAGCACCTACACAAACATGTATGAGCGCTGCCAGCGAGCTAGCGTTCAGTCAATTTGCCTTCCGTTCCAGCCGATATCGAGCGTCGCCTTTCCTTTTTTTCCTGACTGAGTGAAGAGAACGGAGCAACGTTCGAGATTTCTAAAGCACATGAATTTGTTCTTCCAAGATGCATCGCTCGATAAATTTGTTCAAAATCAATTTCAAGGAGACCCTCGAAAATTGAATATATTGTTTAAGGTTAGTTGACAAAGTAGCTTATTTTTCTGTTCAGGAAACCTTTGGAAGCTTTCATGATTTATATTCTGGAAAATTGTTTGCTACGGGATGCAAGATGCAAGATTTTTTAGAATATTGAAATTTACAGTCGCGGTTTTCAGGTCCCGATTTTATTTTTCAAATGACAGCTTTTCATTGAGAGATGACTCGATGACTTGCTTCGCAATTCAAATAAAAAATCTTCGCGTGCTAATGATTTGTCTTTCACTATCTTCCCAAAAATTGGTCAATAATTTGAAGCAGGTAATTAGTCTTTGACTAAGAATTTTCGATGCGAAGACAAAAAGGATGCAACTCAAAACTAGCGGAATGAAGAGGATAGTCGCTCCACACCAGAAGGGAACCACCAATGCACTAAGAGTTATTTAGGTCAAGGTAAAACATGATAAAATAAACCAATTTCACGTTCATCTGATGTTCAAAACTTGTCACGTTTTTTAAAAAAACTCTCAACCTTGAAAGCCATAAATGGTTAATTTTAATTTGATTATTTTTCAATTTAATCTTCGTAATAGCACGATTGCAGCTTTCAATTGTTAGGCTCACAGACGCAAGTTTTTATGCCGACCATCGAACTAAAAAGTTTTGTGTCTTTCTAAAAAAGAATTCGTTCTGTTCCTGAATGGCGAGTTGCAGCATCAGCAGACACGGGTTTTGAAAATTAATTCCAGTAGAGCAAACACCCGAAATATGAACTGCCTGTGAATTCCAGTGGAATTCCAGTGGAGCAAACACGCGAAACATAAATTGACTGGAAAGCTCTGAGCATGCTGGTGCAGTAACTGGATGTAGAAGCGAATAATATATTCAGTGCATATAAAATGGAATAGTGGCTAAAATAATTAGCTTTGGATGGTACTCGTGAGTTTCCTTTTCGTTTGAGTTTTTTTTACATTTACACTTTCATTTTAGAATAGCTTGGACTCGTACATTGCCGGTTTCTACAGAAGATTGCACGTTTTAGTTCCTGCATAGAACTCAAAACCAAATTAAATATGGTGGTTCAAATTTATGGTAGGCCACAACCGATAGTCTGTGCAAGTCAAACTTATAGAAAAAGAGAATTTTTAAAGTACTTTTAACTCACGACCTGAAACTTATTCCCTCGTCCATTACTATCAGAGCTCAGGACTGAGCCACAGACTTTAACTCCTGATGAAGTCGTTGTGGAGTGCAAGAGTCACTGGAGTAACGAAGCGAAGCCTGAACTGATGTGCATTCGTGATGCTGAATTAAAGTCAAACCGCAAAATACAAATTCTTCTCATGAACATATGTTTCTTCAAGTGTAAACACAACCGTGAGCATTTAACAGCACAGACTTGTTGCAAAATGTTAGGGAGTTTCATCTATCACCCCACACAGATGCCTCAAACTCACGTTTCAAACGCTCGCAATAAAGTGAAGTACAAGTGTTATACATTCTCTCAATAATCGCAACTGGGGAGTATTCCGGAGCGGACGATCTTAGGGAACAATCCAATTTGTGTGCGTCGGTTTGAATAACTCGATTTGAGGCAATTGCGCCATACCCTGAAGTGGAATTGGTCCTCTGAAGCTGGAGAGAAATCATAAGGGAAGTAGTCGAGCTGTAAACTAACCGTGAGAGTGCAGGTGAAAGTAGTTAGGGGAATAGTGAACTTAGGCATCACAGAGGAAGGGACATCACGAGGGTTGCCAACTGGCCGAGATGCAGGAAGGAAAATAGGTACTGTAAAGTTGCCGACTGGTCCAGATTATGACAAGGAAGTAAAGTCAGTTTAGAGTTGCCAACCGGTCCAGATAACAAGAGGGAGTAAAGTCAGTGTAGAGTTGCCAACTTGTCCAGATAACAATAAGGAAGTAAAGTAACTGTAGAGTTACCAACTGGTCCAGATAACAATAAGGAAGTAAAGTAACTGTAGAGTTACCAACTGGTCCAGATAACAAGAGGGAAGTAAAGTAACTGTAGAGTTACCAACTGGTCCAGATAACAAGAGGGAAGTAAAGTAACTGTAGAGTTACCAACTGGTCCAGATAACAATAAGGAAGTAAAGTAACTGTAGAGTTACCAACTGGTCTAGATAACAAGAGGGAAGTAAAGTCACTGTAGAGTTGCCAACTGGTCCAGATAACAAGAGGGAAGTAAAGTCACTGTAGAGTTGCCAACTGCTCCAAAGATCACAGCCGGAGAGTAACCAGTTGAGTAACCGAGAGCTTCAAAAAATATTATCATCATAAACTTCTAGGGTTTATTTTAGTTATGTGATAAAATCGGTTAGATGATATACATAGGTAACATAGGAAAGCTATCGCTTGAAAAAATTAGAGTCAGAGTGATTCGTTGGAACTTCAATTACTATGAGGGAATAAGTTTTAATAAGTCGAAGCATCACAGGAAAACATGACAGCAGAAGTGTAGTTTTCTGAACATCATAATACCTCACATAAGTTGGCAGGCAACATCGTAGAGACGACAGAGGAAGACAAATCATCCAAGCAAGATAAGTAATATGAGATTTTTCTGCACGACGTCTGATCTCAGAAATTAAATGTTGTCAAAATATGGAGCTTTTGATCCTAGTAATTCGATGATTTCAAAAAGTAGGGTATTTAATCCCAGTTATCCAATGACCTCAAAACATAGGATGTTTAATCCTAATAATCTAATGATCTCAAAATATAGAATGTTTAATCCTAATAATCCAAAGATCTCACAATATAGAATGTTTAATCCTAATAATTCAATAATCTCAAAATCTAGATTGTTCAATCTTACTAGTCCAGTGATGTCACAATACAGGGTGTTTAATTCTAGTAATCCAATGATCTCAAAATATGGGTTGTTTAACCCTAGTAATTCCAAACATCCAAACCTAGGGAGTTTGATGTTAGCCATTCCGCCATGAACACAATAGAGTCGGATCTTGCTCACTCCATGCCACCAAAATAAGCGTGATTTCCGTCACTGGAACACAAAGTAAGAAGTCTATAGCTTCTTGTTCAGAGTTACTGGCCTGGGGGTGAGATACGGAGCTCCTGCCACTCGCAGCCGCTGCTGCTGGTGCCGCTGGGGCAGAGTTAGTGCTGTGGGATTGCGCTGCTGCAGAGTTAGTGCTGTGGGATTGCGCTGCTGCAGAGTTAGTGCTGTGGGATTGCGCTGCTGCGGAGTTAGTGCTGTGGGATTGCGCTGCTGCGGAGTTAGTGCTGTGGGATTGCGCTGCTGCAGAGTTAGTGCTGTGGGATTGCGCTGCTGCGGTGTTAGTGCTGTGGGATTGCGCTGCTGCAGAGTTAGTGCAGTGGGATTGCGCTGGTGCAGAGTTAGTGCTGTGGGATTGCGCTCAGTACTGCCGCTGCTGCTGTTACTGCTGCATATCATGAGAATGTGGCACATTATTTCTGATATATCAATGCACAGTGACTCACAGCTGGTTTTAATCTCTTTACAATGAGCGGAACATACATTTTCTTTATTATTTTGCGAGTACCCAAGCATTACTAGACACATTTCAAGCTAAAAAAAAATTTATAAACTTTAATCTCCCCGTTTCATCTGTCATTAT
The DNA here is from genome assembly GCA_014220935.1 of Platorchestia sp. MABIK. Classification (NCBI taxonomy): domain Eukaryota; kingdom Metazoa; phylum Arthropoda; class Malacostraca; order Amphipoda; family Talitridae; genus Platorchestia; species Platorchestia sp. MABIK. The sequence continues at coordinate 70,365 of JACJUY010001093.1, forward strand.
TTTCGTCATTTTCACTCATTAGTTTAAAATTCTAATTTCTTAAAAGTCCAGCCACATCTTTTCTTAATCAGTTTTCGCGTCTAAGTCATCCAAATATAGTGTTCTTTTCTAAGTCATCTAAATGCAGTTTTCATTTAAAGTCATCTAAACATAGTTTCCATCTAGCTTATCTCCACCCAGTTGCCAATCTCCCATGCAGTGAACCCCTACAGATCTGGTCGTCGACCGGTTCCAGGTCGTCGGCAGAGGAAAAATAGCAGCAGGCGTTAAGACGGCCCGAAAAAAGGTAACGCTTAGGCTTAGGCCCAGAAATAATTCACAAGCGAATCTCGGGCGCAACATAAACAAACATTTCCGAGGAGCTTTCGTCCAGATAAGCTTCCATAAAAAAAGTTTTCTTCGAATAAGGAACTCGGGGAGAACTTTTATTTTCTTGAGAAGCTCATAATCCCGACAAGCCCGCGAAGTTAAAGACTTCTGCTTCTCGGCCCTCGCTGGCTGCCGGAGGCCTTCCTGGGCCCTGACTGTCTTTGGGGTGAGGCGCAGAACTGCCTTATTTGTCAGGTTGGAAATCAGTTTACATGATCTATAAGTTCACTATAAAATCATTAAGTTTACTCATTCAGTAAGTTCACTCAACTAATAAGTTCACACTATCAATAAGTCCAAACACTTGATAAGTTCACGCTTTCAATAAGATCAAAAACATATTAAGTTCACGCTATCAACAAGTTCTCACACTTAATAAGTTCACACAATCAGTAACTTCACACACTTAGTAAGTTCACACACTCACTAATTTCACACAATCAACAAGTTCACTCAATCAATAAGTTTATACAATCAACAAGCTCACACAATCAATAAATTCACACAATGATCCTCTTTCAATTAAAGACCTAATGCAAAAATCTTTTGATAAAACCGCAGTCCTTGAATCATTCACAAATATGCTAGCTTCTTCTAGCGGAGTTCAAAATATAAAACAACAAATGCTTCTGTGGGTATCATTTTACTTTCTAATAGCCTTTCAAAACGCGGGCAGTAGATTTGCCCCACCCTGTACATGGCTGTACGAACGACAGGTGTACGACTGAGACTCTCTAGGTAAGTTTTCTGTTTACATTTACGCATCTCAAAGTACTGTATCACCATGTGCTCGTTTGGTGAGGATTTGACCGAGCTTTTCACACGTAGACAGCACGCTGTAACTCACGCAGCACAGTGTACACAGCAGTACACTGTACACAACAGCACAATATACACAGTAACATATTAAATACAACAGATCACTGTGCGCAATGGCACACTGTACACAGCAGCACACTGCACTTAGTAGCCCACTGTACACTGTTGTACACTGTGAGCCGCAGCACACTGTACTCAGTCCATAGCACACAGAAACTAAGCAAACACACCATGACCAATTGCAAAAGTCAGACGTTGTCTAGAAATACAGAGCAATGTATTTCTAGGATGACCCTTCAGCTGATTAACTCCACATTGAATTAACGATATTAGTCGGAACTTGCACTCAATCTGATCTTATTGATTGTTTGCAATCTGATCCTCTTACTTGCAGGCAATATGATCCTCCTACTTGCAGGCAATATGATCCTACTACTTACAGGCAATCTGTTCCTCTTACTTGCAGGCAATATGATCCTTACTTGCAGGCAATTTGATCTTCCTACTTGCAGGCAATATGATCATCCTACTTGCAGGCCAAATGACCATCCTACTT